>RXPK01001554.1:0-39545 GCA_004143645.1 Protaetia brevitarsis
TCGCTTACACGGCCTGTGTTGTATAGATGCTTTTTCAGAGGACAGTATCCAGTCACCAACCAGTAATGGTTTTAACTTCTTTCTTACTGCGCTTGAGTAGGTTATTAGAGAAACTAACCATCCCCATCCCCTATCAGCGTTTGGTATGGAGTTGACCTTCAGTCGACCTCCATTTCTTTGTACTTTCTTTATCTAACCAGGTCCAGATCTCCCTTCTTGCGGAATCCTTAGTAAAAATTATCATATGAGAGTTGGTAAGTGCTAACTTTCGGGAGCTTTGTGTGCAAGCAAAAGACAAGACATCGGTTCCTAGTAACGGAAGAAAACCAATGTTCTCTCTTGCTCGCGAAACGGTTTTCTTTAAAGTGCAGTATGCATTAGCAAATATTGCTCCAGAGAGTTTTAGCACAGTATACGACCAGTAAAGACGAGCCGCAAAAACCCCTTTTTTTTTTATGGTCCGTTTTCAATGACCTTCAAGCCTAGCTTGTAAAGCTGTTGCCTGGAATTTGCAAATATGTGGTAGTAATTTATATTTTAAGGGAAGTAGGAAAATAGATTAGAAAAATCCTCAAATTTATGCGTTTTTTATTTTAATTTTCATTGTGAATATTTCGTAATAATTCAGTTCATATTCTTTCCTTTTTGTGAAGCTAAATGTTTATTTATATATTTTATAGTATAAAATATTCTTCCAGGAATAAATATGTTGTAGTTCATTTTCAAATAAATTAATAAAAATGCAATGATTTCCGTGGAGGAGTTTTATTGTAGACTTTCAAATTTCTGACGCGAACACACACCAACTTATAGTATAATTAGGTACAGAGTTATGGCTATATCGTTCTGTGCAATACAAAGACTGTTACTTTTTATTCGATTAATTCATTTCTAACATCCGGCCCTGCAGTAGTTTGTCAACAATGACGTCCGGGGGTGCACAAGTAAATAGAGTTCCAGACGTAGACTATATAATATGGAGTTGCCTATAATGTGAATAAATGTGAAATGTGAGGATTAAAATTTATGCTAGTATAATGCAGTTTAGACCAAAATCACATTATTTTAAAAAGTGAACATAAAATGATTTAAGTTAGTTATTGTGATAAATAGCGATAAGATTTAAAATGAGTATCTAACAAATAAATTGATTTAATGTAACTAGGAACCTCTGCACAACGACAATAGTCCTTCTTATTCATGTACTTTCTTAATTCTTGTCCTGTTGTATACAATAGATTCATTCGGCAATTCAAAGAAAGTGCGACCATCGTTACATCAGAATTTATCTTGCAAAAGTGAATGGCACAATAGCATGTCCATTGGCGTCTTCTTTCATGGTTATTTCATTTAAACCTAACAATATAATATGTAACAAAGTATGTAAATGTTATGGTCACTAACCTTACCTTTTACACAATGCACCTTCTCAAGGTTACTTAATTGCTTTTAAAACTGCAGGGGTAATTTAAAACTAATAAAATAGGTAAAATAATTAAATAAAACAAGTAAATCATGTAGATTAAACGAATGTGTAAACTAATTTATGTAGATACCAATGTAAACAATAACAAACTGCCATATTGGGAGACTGTTGCTTGAAGTGAAGTTAGGCTTAGAAATTCAGACCCCGATGACTCGTCCATTGTCCTTACTATTTATACTGCGGTTTTACTCAGTGTATGTAGTAAGAACAGTTGGCTAATTTCCGAAATATTCGTTTTTATGCAAAGACTCGAGTAGTTCATTTTAATGCGAAATGCCGAATTGCCTAGTTTTGATTAGAATTAATTTTACAACCACCACAAAATTTTAAATCGTAGTTTTACAAAACAAAATTGCTAAAATGTTAAATTATATTTACGAACAAATATATAAAATTATGAGTTTGCATCATGAATATTTTTTTCCTCTAGTGTGTTACATAATTAAAATTAATACTAAAAGTTATACACTTAATTGCTCTCAAACGTTGAATTAAATTGACCTTAAACAATAATTACAAACCACGTTTCTGCATTAACCAAAAATTCCTTTATATTTTAAATCTGTTACGTCAACGCTTACATTAATTTCATAGGTTTCTGTTTACAAACAAAAATGATAAATACTACTACAATTTTTGAAATAATTGTGTCTTCGTGATCTCTTTTTTGTATCCAAAACTATTTTGGTGGAAACCAGACGCTTTATTTTCGAAATGGAAAAGCATTGCTTAATCAAAATTACACTACTACACTGAGAAAAATATCCTTTTCATTTAATATATTTAATATATATTTTTCGTTGAAACAGTTTATTCTTTTAAGTGAAAGATATTGATAGTTGATTCAGGTCCTCTTTATTTTGAACTTGAAAACTATGCAGATTGGCAGAAAACCGTAAGCATTTGGATTCAAGAGGTTTTTCCTTTTCTTATAACAATTATTCATTTTAGACTTAAGCGTAAACACAACAAAATGATCATTTTTAATCGAAATGAAAATGAATTATCTCCAAAACCCCATGCACTAAGAAGGGGTTTGCCGTTAGAATGTAAATCCTAGTAGTATTGGGAGTCGGTCGCAGTGACCATCCTGGCACAGTCGTTAAAGAAATCTTCCCTTTCAATGGCGATGACTCCTATCAGATATTATTCTGGTAAATATACCAGAATGAAATAGGAGATGCGCCATCTATGCGACAATTTCTCTACTACACATAAGTATATCTGCTCATCTGCTATACTATAAACTGCTATACTAAACTAAATTGCGATATTTATTTTTACTTCCATGTAAATATTTAGTTAAATTAATAAATACTGTGCTAGCTTCAAATAAATCCACTAACCAAATTACTTCTTTCACTGAATACAGGAATATTTTTAATATTCCTAAATCAAATAACAATTTAGTAACTGTAACCAAATGCATGAAAAATAGTTGAAAACAACAAGATCGTTTTTTCTGTGTATAACAGTTTTAAAACCTTCAAACACTATATACTGCTGTAAACTTCCTTGGCTTATAAGTAAATCAGCTATAACTGAAAAGATTCCAATTACCTCTGAAATTTCTTTAACCTAACGCAAAAAATATTCATTTTTGTTCATTATTGTTTGTGTATCTGGGACTTATGCACGTGGGCACATGAATAAATCCAAAATACCTCCACGTAAAAAAGCAGTCAGCTCGTTTTAAATCAATGTGTACCTGCGTGTCCATGCAAATAAACCAAAACGTCCGGCTTTTCTATTTAAAATACTGTTTATAATTCAATAATACTTAAAAGAAACTAAAATATGTTGTTAAATATCTACATAATAATAACAATATAATATGTAATGTGTATTATCTTACTTAAATAGAAGACATTATAAAAATTAATCAAAACTTAGGTGCATTCTATTTAATTACGGTTACATTTCGGCCAAAAGCATGTAGTTAAGAAGAAAATAGTTTTTCGGCAAAACAGCACGCTACTTTCAAATAAAATAAACATTTTTCTGCGAAAAGGTATCCTTCTCGTTTAACATGATAAAAACCAAAAGTTATAAAACTTTTCATTCAATGCTCTTTTTCAGTGTACATATTTTTTTGTGGTGGGAGGTCAGATCTACCCTGTCTTTCTACAATTAGACCATTGCCTACTAAGATGCCCCCAACATCACTGTATATTTGGAGGACGCTGAAACGTGTACGTAAAATATCAAAATGTCAGTACAAATATTCTTCTTGATTATACTATGGTTTTATTCTCAAGTGTACTTGCTCCACAGCAGTATTTTGTGCGATCCTATTATAGTTGCTGAACTATTATAATAGAATAGAATTTATAATAGTATCACAACTTTAAATTTATTTTAAATTCTCCATGTGAATGGTCAGAACTGCAAATTCAAAACGGTTCCAGAACCGTTCGACTAGTTTTTACTAGAGAGCAAGAGCGCAAGCATGCGCGTTATGTTAATGTGTTAATTTTGCTATTCGAATATATTTTGTTATAGTCGTCCTTATATAGCTTTATTTTATATTTTGGTAATAAATATTTTATTTGCATTTGTCTTTCGTTTATTATATGTCGGAAGTATTTGGTATTTCTATTATTGTTTTAATGTTAGACATATATCATCTACACTTAACATTAAAATACACATTCCGTCTTTTATAGCAATGACCTTTATTGAAAAGATAAACATTAACTTTGATGAAAAAATTAAAACTACAGTCAATAACAATAATATAAGCTGTAAACAAACTATCAATTTGTTTCCAGTTGATGTAAATTAATTTTGCAATCGTAAAGCCATAACGGACGATTTATACACAATATAAACCAGCAAGGATATTGATGTTGGTAACTTTGTGTTTTATAGACGCTTTGTAACGTCTCTCAAATATTACAGTGAAGTTAGAGGCATTTTAATAGGTGTCGAAGTGACTAAGAGATCAGCGTGCGCCCGATTATCTCCCGTCAAAAAAAAAAAAAACATATGACCGTAATTCCGATTAAGCAATGCTTTACGTTTCGAGCATAAAGAACATAATATTTGCTTTAATAAGATTCTTATTAACCTGGGTTTGACTCTTTACTTACCTTTTTAATGATAATAATTGTTTAAGGGAGAAGTGAGTGGGTTGCCTAGTCTTTAATTACCCAAATCTTAAATCTTGTACCTTTCAAGATATTCTAGATGATAGTCTAGATGAAAAATTGTTTCATATGTATACGCAAACAAACGGGTAACAAAATAAATAAAAAAAAAAATCTGATTGGAGTAAGGAGAGACGGGCATAACGAGGTAGACCCATCTTAATTCCAGTACTATTAATGGCATCTATCTGAAATTTAGACAACACTAATAGAGCATGTGCAATAACTGCTTTACCTAAATGCGAACGCCATAGTAGCGTTTTACTGTGTTATTGCAGTTGTTTCCAATATTAATCGAAGGTAGGTATTGTTTACGTAACTGGAGATTTATGAGCTTATTTTCTTAATAAAATTTGTACCTTAAACTGCTGATGCTATTGCTTCACTAAAAAATATCTACTTCGTAGCACTTACTTTTACATAGAAGAATCTATTTCACTCGATAACATACACTGTAAAAAAAATCTAGTAAAATTACATGTAAAATCGTTGGTAACAAAGTTGCCTACAATTTTACAGGTAAATTTGCTTCATAAGGTAAAATTTCTACCATCTAGTAAATTTCACATGCTGGTGTATTTTTCAAATGTTGCACTGTAAAATACGTATTGCTGTGACATGTCTCCCCGGTTGTTTGAACTTTATGCTGTTAATTTTCCAAGATCATGTTTTGGCATTGCCGCGCGCAAATTCTCACATATGTTTATTTTTACATTTTTGCTTTGAATTTAATAGTTTTGTTGGATGTATTTAATTGTTCAGTTAGTTAGTTTATTTTTCTTTGATTATATGTTTAGCATTAGTTTATCTTGTTTTGGTCCTTCTTATAAGGCGTATTCTTTGATTGATGCGGCTGTCGCAGCGCGCGCAGTCGGTTGTTTGTATATACGCGGTGAGAGGCCTCGTAAGGGCAGAGTCTGAATAGTTGTCTCGAAGTAAGTACATGTAAATTTTGAGCTCATTTTCCCCATTTTACGATTTTTCATTGTTTAAGATTGTTTCGGTTATTATATTAATTTTGATCATTATTCAGACGTCTCCTCTTTTTAATTGGCGTTGTATATGTTTGTGCACAATTTATGTATAAGGCCCGTTAATAATTTTCGTTTTAGAAGCGAGCGCGTTTAGAGTTTAAATTTTCCGTTTTTTTTTTGTAGTTATAATTTAATTTTATTTTTATCACCTCGGGGTAGGTGAAGTGAAGCTGTGAGCTTGATTTAAATTTCATTTTTAATTTTGGTTGTTTCTCTACGTTATTTGAATTAATTTGTAGTTTGCTTTGGATTTTTGAAACCACGTGGATTTTTTGTGGTATAAGAAATTCCTTCTAGAACGAATTCACCATTTTGTTTGCTAAAGGATTTGCATTGTGCTTTTTAAATGTAAATTCACGAAGGGGTTATTTTAATCCAATACCTTCCGTATTACGGTTTTTTCCCCTATTGTTGTTATTAAATGTTTTTTTTTTTCTTTTACAATAAAATTAATGATTTTAAATATTATCTTAAATAGTTCTTTTATTTCTGAATCAGCCATTTCAATTTTTGGGGATTTTAAAGAAAGTCAATTTTGCAAACGCCCACTATTAATTTTTAAAAAAATTACTCTGAGATGTAAGAATCTCTGGCGCCCTTTTAATTTCATTTTTGCTGAGCTAGCTGGATTGATTTTGTCATTTTTAATTTCTTTAAACTTGTATGCTTGGACAATCAGTTCACAGCAGTATGTAATTTTTATATGAACTGTATATTAAGCAAGTAAAAATACTAAAGAATGGAATATCGTATGTATAAATATACATTGTACGGTTAATTGTTTTATAGATATAATTTAATATCACTGCCAAGGCTGTAATATTAAATTACACATGTATAAGAATTTACATGTAATTTCTTTTACTGGTGTAATTTAATATTATAGCCTATTATTTTTTGCATCGTATTATACCTTAAATTAAATTTCTATTTAAACTAGCCAACGATTCCATTATACATTTGGTAACATGGAAATCACAGCTTACTTTAAATAACAATCTAATTTAAAGCATTTTGCACAATATGCAAAACGTTCAATAATATGAATAAAACTAAAAATGCCTGAACAAGTATTTTTAGATTTTTTATTTATTAAACTAAACACTCAGAAGATACAAATGTATAAACTTAACGTAATGATTTTTTTCATTAAACAATTTTAAAGGACAAAAGAACATCTGAAATTGTCTTTTGAAAGGTTTAAAAGCGTAGTCTGTGTAGCTATTATATTATTAGTAGGATTTTATTTGTGTTATAATCTAAAGCAAAATTTGTTCCTAATGATAATGCATTGATAACATTATTAGGTATTATTGTATTTAGAATATTGGTTACCCAATTATTGTTTTGTATACTTTCGGTATTTTGAGTTATTGGATTGTATTTTGTTTTATTTTCTTTTGATATTTGAGTTTATCTTCTTCTAACATAAAATTTAGATATTCTAAAAACGTGTGTTTGTATGTGTAATTTGTCAAACTGAAAACTATAAATATTTAGAAAATAGAATAAAAAAATATAAATATAACAAAAATCTTACAACCTTAAGAAACATGAAATAAATTAAAATCATACATTTGATTTTAACATATATATATAACAATTTTAAATAAGGAACAAAATTTAAAAACACGTAATATACTTGAAATGATTCAAATTCATAAACAAAAAAACGCAGTTGATAATAAAATTGACATACAATAATTCACAAAACTATATATAACTAAATACAGTAATATTTTTTTAGAAGTCTATTTAATTACAAAATTCAATAATATTTACATATTTAACAATAAATAATAAAACATATTACATTGAAACACAATCCTTAACTAAAACAAAACGATATATTGAAAATTAAAGTAAAGTAAACGAAACAATTATGATTTTGTCATTTATTAGACAACAAATTTATTTATAATTTTCATTATAATTCATTCATATGATTTCTATTTTTTATATATTTTTAGTTGAAAAAGCTTTTGCAATAAAAGCGAAACGTCGTTGAACATTTCCATGTTTTTCTGAAGAAAAAACTAAAAACCGAGAAAACGAAAAGAAATTAATAAATTGTTATATACAATACATATAGCTAAAGTAAAAAAAAAAATAACATATGTATGACTAAATAGTCATTTACAATAGATACTAAGAATTATTATTTATACATCGTTCAGATTCAAGTTGACAATGGGATTTCAGGCTGACATAACCTACTAAACTTCTTTATTTTAAAATGGTTGTCTAAAAAAAAAACTCTAAATCGGACTTCTGCATCAAATCTCAAAAAAAATACTAAAATTGGTAAGATTCGTTCTTGAATTTATCCAAAATGGACACAAATATTAATCGTTTACGGTTTAAACCCTACAATTGATATCTACGTAATTTCATCTGTGACAAATATTAACTTCTAGCTATGAAGTTGCAATAGATACTACATACTACATCATAATTCCCATATCATTACTCTCTTGGTTAGAATCTATTTGTATTTATATTTGCGACCTACTTAGGAAAACACGTTACGGTTACGTTTGCACCTATCTGATTATAAGTTAGCATGTCCTTCAAAGTACTATGTTAAATTTTAAGAACAATTGAACTACAAATACAAATATCTGTAAATCCGTATTTATAAAACTAACTTACCTAATTCTTTTATAACACCTAATAAGTCACCCTGAATCGCTCAACCAGGGATCAAGAATTACGCGAAACCTACGATTGTTTGTGACGCATCACTATTACATTACCACGTGATATTATTGAGCCAATAATAAGTTCGACAAACGAATAGAATTACCTATGCGCAAGATAAATAACCCAATAACCAATCACATTGCGGCGTGTGAATTTCGTATTTTCCATGATATCTATAGTTTTACCCGAAAATTCAAGTAAAAACAAATAAATATAAAACATCCTCATATTTTGTACAGTAAAAGTATTAGTTTACTAGTAAAATTACTTTTAAAGTGCACTAAATACCCAAAAAAAATTGTCGATTTACACTTTTAAGTAAATTTTGATAGTGTATACAAAATTGTACATGTTTTTCCTGTATTTTCCTTTTGAATTTTTGTTACATCTTAAACTTACATGACAAAGCTAGAAATTTTACCGAAATTTCTTTTTCCATGTTAAATATCCTAGAAAAAACATGTAAAACAAAATTTACATGATGTATTCTGGTAAATTCACAACGTTATTTCATGTAGTATTCCTGATTTACCATGGCAAAATTACTGTAATTTTTTACAGTGTATTACACTATCCAGCGCAAGAGAAGTATTTACTACTGAATTGAAGTATTTACTATCCTGTGACGTGCGCGTCACGTGTCACAACAAACGTGTGGTTAAACCCTATTCATACTTTCCACATTTTACAATTACTTTACTAGAATCACCTAAGCTTCTCAAAAAGGCTTCCATTTTTCGAGTGGGCGACAAGGATCCACCTCCTGTTTTTACGGGATTATTATGATCATAAAGAAAATAATTTACAAGCTACTCTACATTTTCTCTGTTGAATGTGAAATATCAAATTAAAAAAGCAACTTGATTTTATACAAATTAGACATATATGTATAGATACCATAAAACTGCACAATTTATGATAATTATCTAAATAATTTACGATATATATCATCATTGTACAGCTCTCGACATTATTATTTAGCTCTCGAACGAATGGCTCAGCGTTTTGATGGTGCTAAATATAAATTGTTATTTATTTTCTAACAGAAATTTAGAAATGACTTTTTTTATATAAGACAATTGTGTCAATACATTTTTCTAAGTTTGAAATTCAAAAACCTCAATAGAAGTTTTAGAATGCTCACGTGTGCAAACATGTTTTACAAAATTTGGTAGAAAAAATTGAAATTTACAAAGAATTTCTAAAGAAAACAAAATTAAACCTTATAAGCCGATTTTTATACATGAATTAAGAAATGCTGATGATGCTTTGCGCTTAGACTTTTGCTTATGCGTAGGAGAAAATCAGTTTGTAGTTTTTCCGGATAAATCGACATTTACAACCAATGGGAAAGCTACGAAACTGTAGATTTTGGTCGAGAGCAAATTTTAATTTCAAAATTGCAACTAGAAGTCAGTCTTACAAAAAAGTTTAATGAGTGGTGTGGTGTTACGCATAAAAAAATACGGAAACGGTAAATTCTGTCACTGAGGATATGATCCACAATGTTTATAAAGAATTTGTACGTAGAGCTGGAAAATGTGTAGAAGTTGGAGGATACCACGTTGAATAAAATGTTTATTCTTCACCTCTAGTGTGTTTCTGTAATTTTCTCAGATGCTAAATTGGAGTGGAATGAAATGGAAGAATTTGAGACAAGCAAAATTTTTATAAGGAATGACATTTCTGCGTTAAATCCCAATAAAAAAAACCTTCTTGTTTAGGCCATCGGGGCACACTATATACAGTGAAAAATTTGTTGCTGAAAAATATTGAAGAAAAATGTGATATAAAATGCAAGATGGTAATTATCTGATAATCTTGAGCATCATAATATTTTTAATCCCAATTTCTGCGTACCTATATTACACTCCGAGATAAAACTTTTAATCAATCACTATTAATTGCACAGCTTGCAGTTTTAAAACGAAATTAATGCAAAATGATCCATCGTTTCTTGAGATTAACTATAGATGCACGCAGATGTTCAGTTATCAGATGCGCTCACTCAGGACATTTAAATAACTAATTAAGAAAACGAACTCAAATGGATAATCTTATCAATCATTCCAAATTTGAATTTGCCAAATTAAATCGACCAAATGAAATGATCCGACGATCCTAAAGCGAAAACAAAAAAGGAACAGCAAAGCCGAAAAACAACGGATCAACTCTTTCCGTATCCACCTGTGTTTTCCCGTGTGTCTTTTTCAGTACACTTGAGCCTTCCCTCTCGTTCACGTATTAGTAAAAATTATAGGCGTGCGAAAGGGATGAAGCGATACCGGCGTTTATCTAAATTGGGCCTATGTTACACGTATAGGAGGTCCAATCGGCAAATTAATGTGCTTTACATCCTTAATTGGTGGTCGGTCTTTCTAGTTGTGTGGCCCATTTCGTCCTCCTCTTACCTACACGTAAACACATGCGTTCGGCTTTATTTGTCACGTGGGTAGTCTCGGGTCCTGTATCTAGACACAACCGTGGACAAATATTAGATAAGTACCGACTTAATGGGACCTTTTTGTTTATGTATATATAAAACCCTTAATGATGCTTTTGTTCGGTTTTACCTAACCCATTTGATTGATTTGTGGTTCGCGCCTCATACAGGGCGTTGAATATGGAAAAAAAGAGGATGAGGTAAGGAAAGATCAAAATTATCGCTCTGTCATTATAATATCATTAGTGGTCTTAAGCTTTTATCTTAAAATAACAACAGTAGCAACCAAGAAACAAACAACTAAGATATTTGTACAGCTAAAAGCCTTAGCGGCTAACGTCCAAACATATTGAAATGATGTTTACACAAATTATAATTATAACAGGAACACAATTCTTGGAAACACCGCTACTACTGTTTTCTTTTTAGTTCTGTGGTATTCTTTGCATTATTTAATAATATGTATTTAATTTTATTTGCTGTGTGTTTAGATTGATTATTAATATATTATAATCAAGATAAAATTTATTAATTATGGAGCCCTAAGGAAATCTCTATAGTCCTTCAATAGGTAATTGACAACGTCTGTAGTTGGTGCAGCAAAGCGTTAACCCTAACAATAGCACAAAAGTACTTATTGACCAGGAAGAGGAAAAGTAGAGCAACTGGTACCAACCACCATCCAAGGTTTGACACTAGCATTTGCAATTCACCTGCTATCTGAATAGGAAGCAATTGAGATGCACGTAACCACACTGACGCATGGCCAACAGCTGCTGGTGTACTATAGGTTTGTTCTTTTTAGCTGGCTGCACTAGTTCAAGTAGTGTACATTGAAGTGTTCTTTTTAGTGCAGCTGACGTCAGACACATCGTTCTTTTTAGCAGTATATCGGTACTCAGTGCTACAGTTCACTACACTACCTGTTCTAGCTCCAAAGGCAGCAGTTTTAGTTCAACATGTCAACTGACCTTTATTATTTGAAATTATTTGTAATTTTAAATAAATTTATTGATTAATTCATGTGTTTTCTCTGGTGATATGCGAAAATGTACAATAAAATTAAAGTTATTATAATTACCGACGATGCTTTGTACATAGTTACGTGCTCTATTCTTTGAACGAACTTATAGTACAATCTTTGAAAAACACATCAGCATGTGAAATTTACTAGATGGTAGAAATTTTACCTTATGAAGCAAATTTACCTGTAAAATTGTAGGCAACTTTGTTACCAACTATTTTACATGTAATTTTACTGCAACTTTTTTTACAGTGTGCTAGAGAGATGATGGATAAAAACATCAGACCCAAATCAATAAAAATTCAGGCCGTTCTGAAAGCATAAATACAACTCGGAATTGAAGGGAACTGTTAAAATATTCTAAATACATGACATAAATAATAATTTAGTAGCGCCCTCTTTGATAACGAAAAGAGCGCGGAGCCCCGAAAGTATCTCGTATCCATATTGAAGGGATGGATAATTCAACCGCAGAATAAAAAGAATAACCAGAGGTTGCACTGTATGTTGGAGCAGAGGGAAAGGAAGTAAGTGTGGGAGGCTGTCCCCAAGAGAACGTTTTGTCACCACTTTTGTGGTAGATGAACTCGTTCGTGCGCTGAACACGTTTGGCTTCTACACAATTGCATATGGTGGCAATATCACCGTACTCATTGATGGAAGGTTCGAGAAAGTACTCTGTAGTTTGATGCAGGTTTCTTTTACGCTTAACTAAACTAATGCAGAGACGGTGCCATTCAGCAAACTCAGATAAGTTAAAGATGGTAGTCTCTGCTTTCAGTTTCTCGGAATAAGTCAAACATCTGGGTGTTATATTTAACAGAAACCTGAGTTAGAGCAAACATGTCAACACAAAACTCGAAAAACCATGTATGGCTTCGACAGAACTCATTCTCACGAAGCCATACAGACTCTCAGGTCTCCGTATTCTACATAAGACTTGGAGTCTCTCACTGCTAATTGCCTTGTGGCAGTATAGTGCCATAATTAGACCTGCGTCAACGTCTGCAGGGTTATTGACTGGCCACTGCAAGCTTAATAAATACCGCAATTTAATAAATGAAATGAAAAATTTAAAAGATAAAAATAATTAGGTACTTAAATATAATAGTCAATTAAAAAATCGGATCCAGACATAAGTGAAATAAATATTTACTAAATTATACTGAACTAAAAATACGTCATAGGTGAGCGATTACTCACCATTTCCTAACATAATCTTCTTCCTATAACTTAACTTTTTAATGAATGTTTCTCCAAATTTGCAATTTAAATTTCTCAATTTTCAATATTTTTTAAAAATAGTTATTTTAAGTTAACACAATTAATTTTGTAATTACAGTTATTTCTATGTAACACTAAAGAAAGCAAATTATATGCCGAAAGCGATAGGGGGATAATAATTTAAAATGTATTTACTATATTTATTTACTAAATTACATTTCCGAACTAATCAGCACGTACTGATTTCAACACTCCAAATTTATTATATATTGTAACTACTGTGGACAGTTAAATAATTTAAACGCGTTTTCACATGCTTGCTTTTTTTTCCAAAATTGCAAGCATGCAATTTATAAAAAAAATACTTTACAAAACAAAAAAAAGTCGACATGACTTTTACCCACTGGTTAAATTTAAATATATTATATTTTTTGCAATAGATATGAATGCTTTTTTAAATAATCCAATTAACTTTAACTTATATTTTCAGGGAAATATTGTGACAAAATTCCAACCTACACCACTCCATATCAACCAGAGAATGCCATAATACATAGAGCAGAGATTCTCAACCTTTATTAAGACATTGTAAGTGACCGCACAACGTTGAGGTTACGCAAGAACGGGGTATAAACAGTCAAAGATACTAATGAAAAACTCCAATCACTGTTGAATTAAGCTTTCATAGTTTTTATAAATATTTAATTAGGATGACACAAAAAGGTTGTACATTATTAATGAAACAATGAAACTCTAACGCAATAAAAAACTTACGTACAAGTTGGTGGTTAACATACCAAAATATAAGAAAGGTTAAAAATGGCATTTATTGAAATACATGTGAAACAGCAAGATGAACGGTAGATACCCTCGGTACCTTACCTTATGTCGCTGGTCTAACATAAGTAAGAAAGGTGCGAACTTTTATATTTTTTAACTTTTGATTTGAAATTGTACATTCGTCTTAAGGCCGCTTTACAGTTCGCAATTTTTTATAAAAATTGCATGGAATAAAAACAGCGCATGCTCTATTCCGTATATTGCATGTGCAATACAAGTAAAATTGCACTCAGCTGATCGAAATCCATTGAATAATACGCCTGTGCTATTTTTATTGCACGCAATAAAAAAAATTGCGAACTGTAAAGCGGCCTTTGCTGTTTCACGTGTATTTCAGCAAATGTCATTTCTAATTTTTTTTTTATGTTGTACTATGCTAACGACCAATTCGTGCATACACATTTTTTTTATTGCGTGTTGATTGTTTCATTAATATTGTACAGCTTTCAGTGTAATCCTGATGACGTAGTAATAAAAACTACGAAAGCTTGATTCAACAGTGATTTGAGTTTTTTCATTTGACCGTTTATATTCAATAGTTTTCTTTGCTTAACCTCAATAAAGTTTATATTTCCCGTATCAACAAATTATCCCCCTCTTTTCCTCCGTTCAAAGGCATAAAACAGTTAGTTTTACTATTACTACACGTTTTCAACTAAATAATGTTCTTAACACATATATTTGGTCACAGCTACTAAATTATTAGTTGATTTAAATAATATTAAAAAAAATATTCCTGTATTCAATCAAAGAAATAATTTGGGTATAAGGTTAATTTAAAACAATCCGGATGTCCTCAGATCCGCTATCCTAAACCTCGGATCCGAATCCACTATCCGAAACCTTAGATCCGGATCTGCTATACGCTATCTAAGTGAATGTGTACATATGTAGTACGTCCACTAATATTGAGTTGGTCTATAATTTATATCTTTTCCAGATCTGAATCCAAGAACCAGATAGTGGATTTGGATCCGAGAACGCGACATAAGTAGGCATAAAAGCATCATCTTAAAAATAACCATAAATATTGTGATAATGTTGTGTGTTTTATAATTTCACTAAAAGCTTCCACGTTTCTCTATAAAAAGGTTTTTCTTTTACACATCAAAATATTCCTTTTCAACCTAAGCATTGCAAGGTTTATACGTGAAACTGATTAATCACATAAGCAAATTTTACACACAATTAATTTTCCCAGTCATTATGCAAATCTTGACGCGTAAAGTAGGCGATATTTTATTGTCTTTAATTGATTAAAGTTACATCAGACACCGATAAATCATTATAGGCGGTAATACATATCAGAGGAACAAATTCTTTACAAACAGTTTAAATTAAACTCGTTTTCGTGGGAAAAGGTCTCCATCAATATTAAGACATTCATCAACTTCTACAGCATTGAAATTTAAATGTTTTTAATTAGACGCCCAGACACATGTCAGGCGTATAACTCTTATTAATCAAAGCCAGGCCTTAATGTTAATTATGTAAATATATGACGTAAACGGACGTTCTGGGATTTTATAATCATAGATTTAGTCAGATCGGTACATGTTTGTTTTTGATGCAAATTTTATGTATTTACATGTCAGCCCCGCAGGCCCTTGATTTTATTTCCTTCATCTATTTGTTTCCGCTTCTTTTCGGTCTTCACTACTCCTTCCCGTAAGTATAAACCTACATCTTTATATAAGCTTTTACTTCCTGAAGACACTTCTCCAATTTAGTTTTTCTCCTTGTTACTTACTGTTGTAATTGTTTTTATATTTAGTAAGTTTTACATCACTGTTGACTCTTATTAATTAATTACTATTATTAATTCTTTACTCTGGCATTTGAGTAACATATCCTAGCCTATATATTCTCTGTGCTTGAGATGTTTGCCTCATTTTTTTTTTTGTATAGGCCAATTTGCTCTTGTTATACATATACAGAGTCGCACCGTACCAATCATAATGGGAATCGAATAAATTGTATAAATGGTACATCACATAAATATTTTTATATTTAATTACTTTAATTAATTACATCATAGAATCGCAAACTCTTATACTACGTTTAAGAAGAATTAAAAGTTTTTGATTTTTATCAATGATCTTCCCGACTCACTAAACTCTTATTTGCGGACGATTGAAACTATAATAAAACTATATCCTACATATACAGGATATTACACCGGTAACGTTATATACAAGGGTATATGTAGGTATTAAATCTACAATTTTAAAATAATGCGCGATATACAGGGTGTTTCATAACAGCAGTGCATCAAATTTACGTTTTTCTTAATGGAACATCCTATATTTTATAACAGTTTTGAATTGCACACTAAAAACTAGATCAATTTTATTGAAAAATGTATTTAATTTTTTTTTTGAAAATGCATTGTTTTGCAATTAAATTTTGTATACGGAAAATGATTTACTTTAAAGAAATGAAATGAAAACCGCATATAGCAGATCGCTTGTCTGTTCGAATGCGACATTCAGCCTTGTCCAATAGTCTACAAATCGTTCGAGTAAAGCTTTGTAGTCTTCACTCGCGTGTAACTTTGTTATTATAAATGAAACAACCAACATATCTTTACGTTGATAGATAGAAGATTTTATTGTCTTTAAACTAGTATTAAGATTCCTTATGCCTATCTTATCTTCATTATTTGCGTTTTAAGGTGATTTAAATATACTTTTTTGAACGTATTAAGTTTAAATAAAAACCTTACGCTAAAAACTGTTTTAAAAAAATATACAAATGAATGTTAAAGTAACCTGAATAATATAATTACGAACTAAATAAAGTGTAGAAAAAAAACTGTTTCAATTCCAACATGTCTAACAACAAAAATAAAAAATGACCTTTGTATTTCATCATCATTTATTTGGAGTAAGCTATTAAAAACTTGGAAAATCGTAAAACCGTTTGCACTGTCGTAAACGTAATAAAGATATCTTCCAAATGGGCTTTAATATGAATTTACTTTGCATTTAAAATGTTAAAGACAGCAACGCCCTCTCTTTTACATTTCAAGTCAAGTACATATCCCTATAGTACAAAAATCAGAAATTATTTCTTACTTCACCTTCTTTTTGTTTCATTGCTGAATCTCATTTCTTTCAAATGTTATAATGGAAGGACAGGGGACACAATGTACATTTCAAGTATAAGACGCAACGCACTACATAGTGTGAAGTCGATCGCGCCAGTGTTGTCAATTCCTACACCTCTGACACGAGAAGAAAAAAAAACTGAATAATAAAATCACACGGCTCAGTGAATAGTCGACATTATTTCTAATTAACTCTGTAAAATCTTTAATTTGTTGGTTTAGTAAACATGTCAAGTCAGGTTATATGCGCATTTCTTTACCGTTGATGTAATGTGATATTTTTTCACGAACGGATTTGATTATAATTCGTGTGCGATTCACATCAGTAAATTCATTTCCTTTGGAGCAAGAAATATCAAATTACCACAAAGATTAAAATCTGAGACGTTTTCATCAGTTCTTAAGCTATATTGCTTTCGCATTCTTGTATTTAAAAAAAAATTAGTGCCAAATTAAATTAGTTCCGAATAAATCCTACAGCTACTAACAAAAGGTATGAATAAAATGTGACTATACATTCGTATTTACGTATTATAGAATATGGTTCTCGATCCAGTAGTTCATCCATCTTAAAGCTTTTCTACTAAAATAATCATGGTTTTAACAAATTCAATACAAAATACTAATCGACAAAGGAAATGTCATTTCATTGAAAGAAACTATAGCATTTCAATTTTTCTATCAATTAAATTGATAATATATGCTAACTTATCATAAAGTATTGCACATTACTCTACAATTTGTCAAAATGAAACCCATACACTACGTTTTTTTTGCATAGAATGAAAATAATATAAAATATTAACTGAAAAATAAGCCTTGGTAATCAAATTGTCTAATAATTAAATAATTTTTTTTTACTGTGAAGTTATTTAGAAGAAAAACAAATATAAACAATTCTAATATCAAGTAAAATTCACGCTTCTGACACTTTGGTTTTATGTTTGCTTAATATTTTGTTGGAAATCCTTTGTTTTTTATTCAGTTCCTTAATCTGGTCGAAATAGACTTCACAATTTTTTGACAATATTCTGGCGAAATTTCTGACCGTTCCTCCATTAATACAGTTTTAAGTTGTTTTTTATTGGAAATTTCATGTTGTCATCGCAATTTTCAACATGAACATTGGGATCTTGGTTCTGTGGACGCGTTTCAATTACGTGAGGACAGTTATAAAGCAATCAGTGTCTAACATTGTTTGCCTCATGTTTGTAGAATCATTGTCTTAGTAAAATTTAAAAGCCTCTCTAACCCAAGTTTCACAGCATTTGTTTTAAATTTTGTATACACGAAAAGATCCAAAATACCTTCAATAAAATGTAGATTTTTAGCAATTTATTAGATTTTCTCTAAAGTCGTTGCTGTCTATCTGAACCAGATATGTTAAATTTGCTCTCATCCAAAAAATTACCTCTTTCTAAAACTCATAATCCTTTTTTTAGACATTCTTCAACATATCGCATTCCTTTTCCGTTATTAGCTTTACTAAGGTTTCTTACGAGCCACCCTGCCTCTTAGATTGTGTTTATTCAAAAGATTTCAAATTGTTTGAGGATTGGCAGACTTATTTTACCATATTTGCCAATTTTGGAACAGAAATTTTTGGGTTTGCTGCAACATTTCCGAAAATTCATTGTTCATCGCACGGATTAATTTTTTTTTAGGACTTTTTCCAATTTTATTTTGTATCCTTTTGTTATTTTTATAACGATCCACAAAATTTTGTGCTGTTGTGTGACTTCTGTTAACTATTTTTCCTTTTTGGTGATATGATTTTCCATTTTTAAAATGGTGAAAATTATTAATTTTCTTTCTGCGATACTGGTTTGATTGTGTGGATCCATATTTCCAAAATAACAAATAAAGAACGAAATAGGTCAGTACTTTGCGGAAAGGCTAAAAATTTTTAACTGTAGAACTTAAAGCAATATCATACTGAAAGAAATAAAATGCACGAGTTTCATTTTAAGGTTCGAAAGTTCGAATGTATATTGCCGACAAAAAATGCAACTTTTTTTCGTAGGCGTTATTGTGAGATATCTAAACTGATATGAAAATTGTAAAAACGTATAGTGGTTATGTCTATTCTCTACAAGGGAGATATTATTTAAAATGATACAGGTGTATGAGTTTCATTTTGACTGACTGACTGTATATTGTTTGTAGCCTAACTTTTGCACCTCAGTGTAGTTATCCTATGTCAGACATACCATTTACTTAACTAGAGAATTTAAAATTTTATATTAGTTGGCATTCAAAATTTAGAAGGCTTTTCTTGACTTCCTCTTAATCGAGTATGAAAATATGAGATATTAAAGATTAAATAACTTTTGCCATTTTATTATTAGATTGTTCTGCCAATGAAAACCTAGGCGACTAACTTAAAGTATATAAGAGAAAAAATCCTAGTCCCGAGCACATTTTACTAGTAGGGCTTTACTATCGTAACTGGTCATACAAGTGAGATTTCCTATAGCAACCTTTCATAAGAGGATTTCCTGTTGATGAGGACATTATTTGTTCCATGGAAGGGGCATGGACACATTCCAAGGAACATATAAGAAAATCAAGAAGGTGGACTTAATGTTAATATTCTAGTGCGTACATAATTTGTATAAGATACAAAAATATCACTTTTAGTGTTTGTAATGGTTTTATTGCACCTTCCGTGGCAATAATTACTTGACTTCAACTCATCCTTCAGAAAGAGGATATTAACTATTAATTATGACGTGTTTGAAAGTCCATAAGTAGGTTATGTGATTAAAACGTATAAGATGTAATACTTCCTAATTTTATATTTTGCTATAACACGCCTGAAACCCGTTTCGGTTTTCAGTAAATCTTCATCAACTAGATACACTTATAAAGTCGCAGTAGTGTACTACAACTTAAACGTTTTATTAAATATGAATTGCGGCCCTGTAAGATAATAGTAAAACGTGATTTTAATACTAATTTGTTAGTAATACACAATAAGATTGCCAGGATAACGGTTTAGATTAAAATGAGTTATAGGAAAAGCAACCAAAAGTTGATGAATTAAACACGATTCCTTCACATGTGATCTGAGCTTTTGCTAATTTATTTTGAGATCCATCAATGATACATCAGTTCCACAACAACTTTAACAATTAATAATTTACATGGAATGAAGAAAATTAAGAGCATTTATAAATTGAAGCCCGCATCATCCATCAATGCAAAACATGATATTATAAATATAACCAGAATAATGAAAGCCGTAATAACTCAAATAGTAGAATAGATAGACGTAGGACATGCTTGACAAAAATCAAAGCATTTATTGATAGCGATTCAATAATGATGTAAACATAACAGGTTTCTGTTTAAAAAAAGAAGGGATATTTCAAACTGAAGTTGTCTGAGATTACACTTTAGTGATACACACCCTTTAAAAGAAACTTGAGGTATGAACACATCTGAAAGCGTAATTAGATCTATAGTAACATATTTCAAACTCGGTTCACTTATTCTACATAGTATTCAAATTACAACAACCTTTCTCACACAAACTACGTGGCATAATTTTTAGAAATTCAAAAATATCTTGAAAATTAACTAGCCTAGGTCTATTCGTATCTGTTACTTATTAGGAGTTACAGAGGAATTCCCTACCAGTGAAACACTCTGTATATAAGTATGTAATTATTAATTGTAATTATGTCAACTTCACTTCTCTTCTCTAGTCATTTTTTTATTATATTCTTTCAATTGTTATATGTTTCGGCTTTTGTTCTCCTGCTTTCCTCTCGCATAGGTTTCCTACTGACGCTCAACTTAATTTAGTATTATATGCACTCGCAACCCAAGTCTACACCGAAAACGAGCAGCCACCGAAATACTACAAAAACCGAAATTAATGCTTTTTTATTATTCCTGTACCCTATACAGTATAGTTGAAAATAATGCCCAAGGTAGGCATATTTAATTGCCACTACCTACCAGCTGCCATTGAATATAAATTTTACCTGTATACAATTTTACAGAATTGACAAAACAATGAGTAATAAATTTATTATTATTATAGTAAGATTGTGACACGATTCATGCTATAAAAAGTTATACATATTTCATTCAGAAACCTGAATGAGAGAAAGTTCCACAAAAAACCAACTACTTACTAATTATTATTAGCCGAATTAACCTTGAAATGATAGCATTACAAGGAAGCATGTACTACATTTTTTCCCCATTGTAGTAGGATGATAAATTTTCCTTACCTTAATGTATGTATATGGAATGTTTTGTTTACCATCAGCTATTCTTAAATGAAATATTAACATCACGCTAAAACCGAAACGGAGTGATTTATATATAAATAAACGGGAATTAAGAATAAGATCTTGAAAATGTATAGAAAGTAAGGGTATATATACATACAACAAAGAGCAAAATAAATTATGTTTGCCTTTAAACTTGATGTATAGATGGTACATATGAACAGAAAAAAAAATGTGGGAATGTTGTGTGGCCCACCCATGTTGTCGGAGTAAGTAAATACGTAAGTCAAAAAACGCAACTGTGGGTATGCAGTTATGTATAATTTATTATGATGTGAGGTAGATAGATATATGTACTAATCACAATAGATATCACATAATCGGATTTACTCCGTATTATATGGTAAACATTTTAGCGATCATCGTTTGATTTTTTATGCCTTCTAGTAAGTAATCTATATAGTAAGTCCTTACGTTAAAGGCTTACGTAAGTGTTTTTTAACATATTTGTTATAAAGGACTTACTATATTACTTGCTAGAAGACTTAAAAACTCTAACCATGATAGCTAAAATGTTTACGATGTGATACGGAATAGAGCCGAATATTAGTTGTAAAGCACTCAATTAAAAGTAATTTGGTAACGCTTTTATGTGAAATAGGTAAAAATTATCTACTTTAGTGTTATATAAAATTATATCGATATTGAAAAAATGTATTTAATGAATAATGAACGACACAATAGAATAACATAAAACAGCACAATAGCAGATGAATACACTCAAGTGTTAAATGAACAAATATTATCTGTTATTTTAAGATAACTATTCTTGTTGTACTAAATAACAAAAGTATGTTAAACGAAAGAATTATTTTTCAATTAATAATATTTGCAGTTACAACAAACTATACGGGCGCAGGCGCTCAATTCGCTTTGCAAGGGATATTTATTTATTTTATTTACTTACTTTATTAGCGATAGCAACGGGATGAACCCAGAACCGCTATCCACAGAAATATTTAACAACTTAAAAATATACATTCTACTGGCTTAATATGTAATTACATTTAATTATGAAAATACATTAAAAAAAAAACAAGTTAATAATCCAGAACCACCAATTCCCCGGACAACTCCAACCATTTTTGCACATTAATTAAAATAGATTTTAAGAATTTTCTGAATGAAAACAACGATACACTGAAAATATCAACAGACGGACAAACAGTCTTAAATGAAGACATACATCTAATAATAGGCGAATTTGTATATGCGTGGAGGTGGTATAAATGGCAAAACAAAACGAGTGATGTAAGATGGAACATTAAAGTTAACACAAGAAAGTATCTCTTCGCAAAAAATTTTGTAGTTACAAATCTTGAACAGAAATAAAATATCTCTGCGAGTACGGCAGGATTGCGTAGAAAGCATTTTAAATTCAAGCAAGGTTCTTTC
Source organism: Protaetia brevitarsis (assembly GCA_004143645.1). Classification (NCBI taxonomy): domain Eukaryota; kingdom Metazoa; phylum Arthropoda; class Insecta; order Coleoptera; family Scarabaeidae; genus Protaetia; species Protaetia brevitarsis. The sequence goes on from RXPK01001554.1 coordinate 22,712, forward strand.
ATAGCTGATAACAGGCATATTAAATCGGAATGTTAAAAATGGTTATGTAAAGAATAAAAAAAAATGTATTTAATTTTATTTCTCGTAAAGCAAATAATTTTACATTTATCTAAATTTAAGATCAGAAATAGAAGTGATTTCAGTAAAAAATTTAATGTCATCAGCGTATAAGAGGAATTTTGAAAAAATAAAAACATGACGCAATATCATTGATATAAATAAGGAAGAGAAGCGGGCCAAGATGGGATCCCTGCGGCACTCCCGATGTAACTTTAAGCAAGTCAGAGGTAAGATGTCCATTTCTCACAGATTGCAGTCTGTTATGTATGTATGACGATACCCAGCGAACCAAGTCCCCATGAATTCCAGCAGAATGCAACTTGCCAATCAAAATACTATGGTCGATCTTATCAAAAGCCTTACTGAAATCCGCATATATGGAATCAATCTGGGTTCTACTATTGAAACAGTTCAAAACATAATTAGTGTATACTACCAAATTAGTTTCAAGGAATTTAACGGATTTATCAACTTATGGGGGGTTTTTTGAATGTAACTTGTAATAGCTACTCTGCGGGGAATATATTATAATCGTGACTTTTGTAGCTTTGTCTCGAACATGCATCATAGTTGATGTGAAATAAAAGAAGCGCCATCCTTGCGACGATTTCTGTAATATATACACATAACGTATTTGCTACTATATGGGCAGCAAACTGTTATTATGATATTTAGATCATATCACGTATTTAGCATAGTATGCAAGCTGATGTGGGAAAAGTAATTTCATTATTATAAGTGCATTAAATTAACTCTAATTTCTTAATAACGGTTACTCTGTTAATTAAACAATACCGATTATTTAAATAAACCCATTCAGTTTGTTAAATTAATAAAATAGAGGCGAAAAATAACATGATTGCCTCACTGATTTTTTTTCTTAGATGAACTATAATTTTCATTATATCAACAATATTTAGCTAACACCACCTGTTGTGTTAATTTAACCTCTGCCATTTGCTCGCTGTAATGATTGTTTACTGTAGTTACTTTAAAAGAACATAATCAAAATGTTCACACACAAATCAACACTAAATATTGTCAATCGTAACTAAGAATGTTAAGCAACATATACGTTTTAATCAAACACAGTACCTACCGAGTACGAATATCTAGTTTTTATGTGTAAATATTACATTATTTATTATTTACCTGTTACATTATGAATTAAAAATAAGAAATAGCATTAAAATGGGGCAACAATACATTTTTTTAGTATGTAATAACCATTCATATGTTCATGTTTATTAGAAGAGTTATGCAGCCTAATGTAATTATGGTACTACTAATAACAAAGTTTACTGTCACTATTTTTATAACCTATTTTTCGCAGTGCCTACATACAGAATTAAGCAAGTAAATACAGCGCAGATACATATGTCGTACGAAATACATCCGCATCAAAAACCACTCTAATAGTCATAACAATTGGAAAAAAATACCAACAATCAGCAAAAATTTATCAATAAAATGTTACAGTCCCACCATTGTTTATGCACTGTATAACTTTGTGAGACTAGCTCCGAATGAGATAATCAATCCCATCTTGTATGATCTCATCCTAGGCTTGCTATAGATTACGACGAAGTTCCTGCGAGATGTTTGCTGCTTGTGGCAAACGCCTTATGTAGCATAAGCGAAGATAGCTGCTGCTATTTAAAAAAAAAATCAAGTTACCTTGGGCTTAAGTTAAGCAAATGGTCAGAATTATAGTTCACAACTGTACAGAATTGTATTGATTTTAGTTTCGCTGTTGTATCAAGTTAAGTATGTATGTATGTATGGTATTTAAAATATGAATATCTAAAACAAATGCATATACAAACTACGCCACCTTATCCGAAAGCTTGCAGCAGAGCCATTTTTTACAAAGGGTAAATAACAACCTTGTTATTATAGATAGACATATAGTAACTTTTTTACGTAGAATTTTAACAGTGGAATAATATATAGGTTGTTCCATTTAAAATTACCGAAAATATGCGTTTTCCCACTTTTGGAACACCCTGTATAGTCAAAAATATTTTTATGTTATGCAACATTGAATTCTGTAAAACTTTTGTAAAAAGTACTTTTCTCTAAAATCAAAAACGGAGCTGTAATTAAAGACCCAGTCTTCGACGGGACACCTGTACATATATCTATACTCACTAGATCGAAATCACCTTTAAAAAAATCGTCTCTTGCACGATTGGCCGCGCTTCTTGAATGTTCGTATTATATTCTACCCCCACTAAAAAAAAAAGTGTGAATTACATTAAATTATTTTGTGAACTGTATTTTAAGTGAGATACAAACAACCAGATTAGTTTCAAATGAACCAATAACAAATTAACTCTGCAACAAAATATTAATTACAAGTAGTTGTACGAGGCGAATTAGGAAATATTGGTATATATATATGCCTATCCCTAAACCTACAACGATTTAAGAAAGTTTACTGTATTCTAAATGCAGTCATCTGTCCACTCTGTCACCAACACTGTGGTGGGTCCCAGCTATCAATTCCTATTGAAGTCAGCCAATGTCACCATCTCACTCCGACACCAGTTACCGTATACGTCACCTCTTCGTTGAACATAATTTGAGACAGAATAGTTGATATACGAGTTTGTGTTCGGTAAGAGGATACACACAATTGAGTGTTTTGACTGCGGTCATTACTCAAGAGTAAATTTTGACAGTTGCGGAGAGGAGCTCATTGTATTTCATATATAAACGGTTATATTTTCGTCCGCACCCAGATGGACTGTAACTTTTCTCTCGTCTCTCTCAGACGTGATGGTGTGATATTTGTGTCGAATACACCCCAATCCGAAAAGCCGCTCTTAAATTAGGTTTTGTTAAGCTTAACAACCGCAAATATATTAATGTTGGGCTGGGGATTATGTATTGAATACACAAAATATAAATATATGTGTATTGTAATAATATACTAATATATTTTGCTTCATTAGCTAGTTTTGATTTCTTCACATAAGGTGTGTTAATTTGCCTAATGTGGGCGATAATTTGCTGAATATAAAAGGTAAGTGGCAATAATATCTTTTTTAAGTTCTATACGCAAGCAATAATAGATATATTCCTAAATTAAAAAATTCAAGATGCCTATTAGGACAGGCCAACATACAAATTGGTAAACGAAAGCATATACAACTAAATAAATACAGTGAGGTCGTAAATGGTCCCCCCCCTCCCCCCCCGTGATAACTTTTGAATGGTATGAGATAGAGCAATGAAACAAAAACCAAGTGAAATTAGAGATAATTTGTGATTTTTTGCCTATAGAGATACGCACATGGCTTCTGATGTAAAATAGAGGGCGTAGCTATCTTTAAAATTTTAAATAGGAAGTACTTTCATTTAGAAGCTCATTTGGAAGATATTTATATTACTTTTATGGCAATGCAAACAGTTTTACGATTTTCGAACTTTTTACCAACTTATCCAAGATTAATAATTGGAGTACTTACGTTACTTTTTCTATGGCCCTCGTATTCGCTTTTTGGATATAGTGTACAGAAACCTGTAATTACAGTAATCTCTAACATAGACACCCACAACACTGACAATACACTGACAGATAAGACACTTTTGCTAAAATTTTGCAAAAACGTCATATTTGTAAAATATGTCATATTTTACAGCAATCGCTTCCTAAGTCACATAAAACCACAATATTTATACGAGGGCTATAGAAAAAGTAACGTAAGTACTCCAATTATTAATCTTGGATAAGTTGATAAAAATTTCGAAAATCGTAAAACTGTTTTGCATTGCCATAAAAGTAATAGAAATATCTTCCAAATGAGCTTCTAAATGAAAGTACTTCCTATTTAAAATTTTAAAGATAGCTACGCCTTCTATTTTACATCAGAAGCCATGTGCGTATCTCTATAGGCAAAAAATCACAAATTATCTCTAATTTCACTTGGTGTTTGTTTCATTGCTCTATCTCATACCATTCAAAAGTTATCAGGGGGGGGGGCATTTACGACCTCACTGTATAAAAATTAACTCATTGTTTATACAGGGTCCGGAAACAGATTGAATAGTTTTAAAAAAGTTGTTATGGTAATACTGTTTATTTGACAAAAACGTCAAATAGTGACAAAATTGTTGTTTATTATCGAAGTTTGGTATTCATTCAAATTAGGGTCAAGTACTTGATGTCCGGGCACTCAAGTGCCCACCCGAATTTGAATGAATACCAAACTCGTTTGATTATGTGGATAATGAATGATTACAAGTATTCTTAATTTACATACCAAATTTATTATAAGATTGCTTCAATTTTAATAATACGTAAATAAAAGGCGTAATCTATAAATGTTAATAATTTTAGTAAAACTTACTACTATTTTGGGTAAGTAATAGAAATCACATTAAGGAGTTTACACTGTTGAAAACTTTAACACTTTTTTGACTAATGTAATAGTCAGGAGAGGTCCACACTCTTTTCGTGTTATTTTGTCGAGAACTATACGAGTTTAAATTTGACGAGCAAAGATGGTCAAGTATTGTCTATTGCTAAGGGGTTATTTTGTCCAACTCACATGTGGAATTATAAAATACTTCTAGTCACATTTTATTTGATCTAGACTAGAAAAATTTACTAGCTGTTTAACTAAATGAATGCGGCCATTTGGGTGATTTAACACCGTTTTCTAAACACAATGTCTTTTTAATATGCAACTCTTATTTCTTAGTGGTATAATATTCTCTCTTTAAGACGTTTTCTGAATTATAAATGTGCAGAACCACTCATTCAAAAGTTTTGGTTTCAACTAAACGTGCTACTTTTAAAATAATTTTTTGAGAACCATTATAAAATTAAGTGAATATTTATGCTATTTGACTCAAATCTGAACTAATTACGTAAATAGAGGTTCCCAATACATCTTTAAGATGTTGAAATTTTTTATGCACACTGAAATTAACGTTTAATAACACAAGGTTACACTTTGCATGTCAGTACACGTTTGGTGGTTTGTTTGTATAGGTATGTTAATACGCAGAATCAAACCCGAAAACAGATACACGTGCAATGCATGGGTGGGGTTGCTATATTTCTATCCGAGGGAAAAATTTTCATTGGTTGACGGACGCTTCTGAATGTCTAGAAAAATAGTAAATCCTCATATCTGAACAAAGAATTCACACGAAATTCTAATAATTTCTGTTCTATTAAACACTCGTAGTCAACTCGTCTGGCAAAGTTTGTAAAAATCAACACTAAAATATTTGACTAGCGCAAAATTCACGCCTACAGCCATAATATTTTCAACAGTGTACGTTTTGATTTTGCTTAAAGCATCAGTAAAACTTCTATTAGACATTTTTACTAATTAATTGTTATTAGTCAAACATTTCAATATACCTAGTTAATGTAAATGTGTATGCTAATTGGTTATTGGCATATGTAAAACATTTAAGTATCGTGACATCGTTTGTCCTTTTTGGCATTTAATAGTAATGCATTGATGGAATATACACACAGCTTTCATCAATAGTACGTAAAAATTCAAAATATTCAGTGCTAAAATAGTAACTAATGAAAGATGTCGGCGAAATTTTAAAATCTCTTTAGAGTGTTATTTGTTATTGCATAATTACAGAATGACTAACAAAAACGTGTCTGAAATACAATGTGTTTACTATCAACGTCTTCCCTACACAGAGAAAAAGGATTCTTTAAATCAAAGCAATATTTCTTCGCCACTATTTAAAAGAACCATTTTCTTTAGTTAATACATATTTCTTTGAATTGAAAATGGTATTACTTGAATAGAAGAAATGCGTGTTGACTAAAACAAATATCTATTAACTGAAAGAAATGATTCTTTTAAATAAGGACAAAGGAATATTGCTTTGAGTTAAAGAATCCTTTTATCTGTGTAACAAGATGGTAAACAATTTCATTTATTCAGAAACTTTTGGTCATTTCCACATGGTATAGAATTTTTAACTGCAATTGTTAATATTTTTTGAACTTTGTAGACATTTTCTATAAGTGTTATAAAAATCAACTTTTCGACACACAACTGTACATATTTAATATATTTTATTATGAAAAGAAACCTCCTATTGATGCAGAACACGTCTAGATATTTACCGATATTGGGATAAAGTAACCAAATTCAATTACAACAATAAATCATTTCGCTTGATACTGCCAATAGGTTAGACAAATGCGCTAGCTTACCTATTGAGGCAAACTTATAGTGAAATTCTGTGCACAATTCTAGCGTCCGTAAGATTGTTTGTAAGATTATCAGCATGCTTATGGATGCTTACAGACTTACAGATAATCTTACAAACGTTACAGATATATACAGAATCTCACCATTAACCTCGTTACACTCGTTCGCTACTTAATAAATTCCTGACGGACACACAAAATATATGAAAATATGTTCTAACCAGTAATATTGTTACTTATTGAAAATCATAAGTACCCTGCAATCTATATCTATCTATAATAGTCTGTTATGTATGTTAGATAAGATCATACGCCCATAAAATAATGATTACAGTGGTCAGACGTGTCTGCTTACACGGGCCGCACTCACCTCGTAAAATCACTCCCTCCGATTCATGTGTCTAGTACCTAATATCAGTGTTAGTCAAGTCTTGATACGAGATAGTACAATTCTCCGTTTACGTTTTACGCATTGTAAATGCAATACAATGTCGGGCGTAGAAAATCCCAAAACACGGCCATTGTTTCATAATGTAGAAAAGTATATCGGTGAGTTCCTGAATTTGCAGTATGGTGGTGCCAACATAGTTGTGTGCGGTAAGCAGTTATTGTGCTGGCACAAAACGGACTACACATTGGTGGCGGCATCTAATCCGTTATCTATCTATAAAGATTATTTTAATTATGCGTGTGTTACATCCGTAGATGTTGAACCGTCTTTTTCAAAATATAAGCATGTTTTATTATCGCGACGAAAGCGGTTTAGTGAGAAAAACCTTGAAACACTTAATGCTACAAACTTTTCAGTAATCCTATACCATTTTTGCTACTTAAATAAGGGAAGGGACTTATGTATAATATTTATAGTTAAATAAATAAATAATTTTGCTTTTTACCGACACTGTACTGTGAATACTTGTGTTAATGTCGCATATATGAAACTTCAGTACTGACCTGGCGCGTAGACGAAAGTTGACAACACTAATAATGATCCATTATTTTACTGACATGTATACGTTAGATACATAATTTGGGCTCCTTTTTCAATTATGTAGTATACAGTATCCAATTTTGCTGCATCTGTATTACATTTCACCACATTACTTTTCAAAACTCAGTCAAAGCTGTAACTCATAAATGCGAAAACGTCACCAATCCCTATGTGTCCAACAATGTGCATGCGTATGACTTAATGTAATGTTTGCGTAATCATATACACCATCAAAACGGATTTATAGTTTTTGTTAACCTTTACGTCAAACAGGTAATAAAGTGTTTGTAAAAATATATTCATTATTACGTATATTAATTCGTGCAATTCAATTTCATAATTTTTACATTTTTAAACCTCATATTTATATTGTATCGACAATATAAGGGATTTTACAATTGCTGCTTGAAAAGATCCCATGCACAGTGAAAATTAACTTAACATAAGAATATCCTTTCTCCAGCGAGTAAAAATCTCTGTATTTCATTAGTTTTATACCATATCGATGTAATTTTACCCAACAAGCATTTACCTTGCAAGATTACCCCAGTTATAGGGTATTTACCAGTTATGGGTCATGATTGCACCAAGCCCCTCAATTGAGTTGATAGTGAGTAGCTCGTTACTTAACTCACAAAACCAAGATAAGCTACATAAGTCTGACGGTAAAAAGAATACGGCAATATTATATGTATACATGCACATGGCATTAGGTAGCACTACAGGATCAAACTAAATTTATAGCAGCACAACATTTTTTCTTTGAAATATAATATATAAACGTGTTGGATAAAATTACACGAGGGAGAACCGCGGATAGGTATACCTATTTGTGCTTGTCCGATTATCACGACGAACACAACACGAAATTCCTACCACACCTATCGCTTTCGATTTTAAAACAAACACGCCTCACTTTTTGTGCACTTGTGTCGCTGTTGTATCTGGTTACGAACTAATATATACCTATACCTACATATCTGATTAAAATCCTCTGCGGTCCACTGGCATGTCCTCTTTGAAAGATCTAATAAAATCAACATTACTGTTTTTATGAACTTCTAAGCTGGTGATAAACGCCAATATTGGCTTGTTAATCAAAACCTTTCTCTAATTGAAAGCATAGCTATACAAAAAAATGAAAAATTAATATAATAAAATTTAAATATGAAATCACATAATCACAGAATAAAATAACCGATTTTTTTAGAGTACCTTTACGGTAACTTTGTTTTTAAAATGGGCCAGTAGTATTTATTTGGTTGGCTGTTAATTTACAAACATCAATGGGTTTGTTTTGCTTCTTCTTAGAATGGTAATAGGGCCATTCTGGTCATACGCACTTAGTAAATCATGTTTTGGTTTTTTCGAACTGGTTCAGAATTTTTATCCTCGGTTAGGAGTGGGGAAATAGATACTCATCTGTGTGTGTGTTAAGTTGGTAATATTGATATTACCGATAAAATAATGCTGTTTTTTGTTTTTTTTTATGATAGTTTCATAATCATCCTTTTTTTCATAATACTTTTTATTACAGCACAGTATTGCAGTAATAGAACTGTTCTTTTATTACGAACTAAAACAAACCTAATGTAATCGGATAAGGTTATTCCGTAAAATTACTTCCCAATGGTAATATTACTGTTAAAGCTATAATTTTGCACTAAGGATATCGTTTACGATCTTGAATATTTGGCATCAATTGCTGATATTTATTTTAAATGCGTTTGTTCCAGCAACAGTCGTAGATTAAAATGAGTTCATGCTTTTTCCTGTACATATGTTGCAAAGCATGTTGTTCTTTGTTTACTTTCTGTATAATGGAATTATCAATGAATTATTTTAAAGACTTTATTTCCTCTTATTCTTTTTATATGAAGATTTTTGCCAGTGTTTGCAGAAATGCCTTTTAACAATTTTAACCATGAGCGGGTTATATTCGAAAATGGCGTTTACTTCCTGTGTTAAACGTTAAACGTTCAGGAGTTGACAGTATGAAACTTAAAACATCGTGTGCAAGCACATTACTGCTCTGTTGTAAGGTCCTCTGTAAATTTTTAACTTGCTACTATGGGTTGAAAACGCTATAAAACATTACAACTACAAAATGTATATAAAGACATATCAGATGCACAGTAATTATGACAGAACAAGCATTAATAACGTTAATGTATTTGTACATTCAAACACAATGGTAAATTATAGAAATGTTTAGTATATATGCAAGCAATACTGTATAGTAACGGTTAAAGATGACGGACGACCTGAAAATAATGGTTTCACTGTATTAGCATTTAACTGCAATTTAATAAACGTTAAAGAAATATTAGGTATTACTTAGAGGAAGCCAAAGATGACATATTAACTTTAATGGCACACAAGTTTACAGAAATATTTATTGTTCCTATATTGTTATACTTTGGTTGGTTTCACCAGTAATTATGGTTTTATGCGGTTCTCTGTGTTTAATTAGTACTGCCTCTCATTACATAATGAATAACAATGAAACAAGACAAAAAATATAAGTCGTATTTCAGAATAAATTTCTTGCTGATTATATGCAGTCTTTAAGTGAAGTCTTCCATATACTAATAGATGTGTTCTTTCGTTCAAGGCAATTTTGCTTGGTTTAACATGTTTTACATGTTCTTTTAAATCCTGATAATTTATTAATTAAGTTTAATGTAATATACAAATTATTTGGTATTATATATTGCAAAATAACGCCATATATTATTATTTTATTCATAGCAACCTGAAGGCGGTTGAGAAATATGTACTGCAATATGTCATTAATCATAGAGTGTGTTTCTGGATGGACTGAACAAGAGTGAAAAGGTTTTTATTTGGAACTTAACGCAAAAATTTCATTCTTTTTTGCTTGTCTCAAAACCACCAATTCTACAAAAATTCAAATTTTCTTTTTTTTGTAGCTGAGAAAGCTACAAGAAACACATAAAAATGTAAGCAAAAAAGTTTCATGTTTTTGGTTAAGTTAGATTATCCTTCTGATCGTCCATGATAACCTAATAAGTAAATCAAGTGACGTGTACTGAGACTTACTTAATTGTTAAATGTTAACTTTAGAACAAATAATTTGCCTCGTTTAATGTTATGAAACTGGTGAGGATTCCGAGTAAATTTGCAATTCAGAAATTTCAATAGAAGTTTCCTAATGTTCACGTGTGCGTTAATGCTTTACGAATTTGGTGGAAAAATTTGAAAGAGCAGGTAACGTATAACATGAAGAAAACGAAAAGGATACACGATGAAGAAGGCGCTCCGACAATACTGGCTCTAAATTCCATAGAAACAAATCCAAAATTATCCTTACAAAAAAGATCTGCACAGTTAAATCAATTAGCAAGAATTTTTAAAGAAAATAAAATTAAACCTTATAGATAAACTTTTTTTTATATGAATAAGAAATGGTGATTAAGGTGTAAGTCAGGTAAGTGTGTAACCGGGGCAAGTGTGTAGTTTGTTTATATTATTTTTAAAATGAAATACGGACATCCTGTTGTGTTATAATACATGTAGTAACTTCATTACTAGTTTTAATAGCAAAGTTTCGATCTCCTAACGTGTAATAACTTGAATATCTTGTAAATATATCATACCTTATTAAACAGGCACTCTTACACTCTTGGCCCAACTGAAGGTTAATGCTATTAATATATAAAATACGGAACGATTACACGCTTGCCCCATTTTGCTGGGTAAGTGTGTAGTATTGACAGTGTTTAAAATCTTTTTTTTCTAGTAAACCATTTGATAATTATTAAAAGTTGTATCTATCTGAAGCGTTTTCAAGTCTGAGCATATATTACTTACTTCTATGTGTAAAATTTATCAAAATGTCTTATTATTGAACAGTGTTACATTTTCTTCGCACTATGCAATTTTTACTACACACTTACCTGACTTTACCTTAATGCTTGCGTTTAGACTTTTGCTTAGGAGTAGGAAAAACAGTCTGTAAATCAAAATTTCTGCAAAAACCATATTCTTTCGGATGAACTGATATTTACAAGCAATGCAAAGTAAACTATTTTTATGGGATATGCACAACAGCATGTTTACAATATTAATTTGGATAACAATATCGAATTTTTAAAACAAAAGACTACGAAAGCAGTAATTCTGTCACTGAAGGTATGATCCACAATATTAATAAAGAACTTGTACGTAGGGCTGAAAAGTATGTAGAGGTTGGAAGATACCATGTTGAATAAAGTAAAATATTTTTTTCTTTTGCTGAAGTGTGTTTTTGTAATTTCTTAGCAGCTAAAAAGAATATTTAGATTTTTGTTTCAGAATTGGTGGTTTTGAGACACAAGCAAAAACAATTGCAAAGAATAACATTTTTGCGTTAAGTTACAAAAAAAAAAGATTCCCTCTTGTGCAGTTGATTCGGGGACATACTCTGTACCTCCGATCCAAAGATATCAACAAGATACAGAGTCTTTCAAAATACCGGGAATATATAGTGCTTTAAAAAATATTAAATTTGCAATTATCCCAACAATGCTCCATTCAATTATATCTTTACCATAATTCATATTAACCAGCACCATAACCTTGAATCTTTGTTAAATAGCCGAATTTATAGATTTGAAACTAAGTACCCTAAAATTTTTGAACAAGCTGTATAGTATATACAGGAAAAAAAAACAAGTTTAACATTTTCAACCAAATATTTTTGTTAACATATATTTGGTTACAGTTATTAAATTATTTGTTGATTTAAATAATAGATATTAAAAAATATATCTGTATTCAATTAAATAAATTTTTGTGATACGGTTTATTTGAAACAACATTTACATATTGTCAATTTAACTGAGTGTTTATATTGAAGTAAAATAATATCCATGTTCTCTTTCAGTTTCTGGCCATATAGTACACCAAATACGTTAAATACTTATATATAGTACAGAAATTCTGGTATAGATAGCGCCTCTGTTATTTCATTCCCCTAATACGAGAAAGCACAAACGAGTCTGCAAATACCGATATACAACTATAATCTTTGGGTATATTACGGCAAATAAAGTTGTTGAAGGGACGACTCCTATCATTGTACACTACGGTGGCGGGGTAATCCTTGCGATCCAGCTCCAATGGTTGGCAACATTCTTAACTACAACGTCCTCCATTTACAAGTAATATAAAGGATCGAATTTGTTTTGATAATAACGATCCAGTTTGAATTCAATCCAAAATAGATTTGAAACGGCATGTTTGTTTTAAGATCAATACAGAGTTTGATTCATTTTAGCAAAATATTCCAGCCATTCGCTCAAACAAATATGTTGCAAAAAAGAATCATTTTTAAATTATTTTTTTTCGAAATTGATATGTGAAGTTGAAGAATAATATATATTTGAATTAACTGGCGCAACCAAATCGTTCTTTCCGTGTAAATTTAAGTACTAGCGGTAAATATCAGGAAAAGTTATTAAGTCAAATGTAATAACTAACCAGTTTTTTTTTTTCTTCGAATCATGACGATAATTAAAGTGGCGGAGGGAGGGACCTCGCTCAGTGGAAGTACTTGAAGTTCCACATATTCCATATAAATTGTTACAAATAATAAATACAACATACAAGCAAGCATTCTCCAGTGAATAATATTCAACATTAATGCATCCAATGTACCAATCTACCGTAGTGCATGCCGCTTACTGGTGGTATTATGTCGAGAGCAAGGCCATAGTCGTACTAGGTAAGCGAGCACAGCTATACTACGGTTTATTTGGACGACAAGAATAATCTAACAACCGGTGGTCGGTCTTCTAATATCCAGAAACCGTTTAACGCGCACGATTCTACATAGTCAGACCGATGGTACGTCCCTTACGTTCTAATTGTCGCCTCTTAATGCCGGAGAAGGATGGAGATCGTTACGCAAAAGCTCACTTGAGCGAGTTCACCGTAGGATGGAATGCCACACACATCGTCGTCTACTGGATGAGATGTCTTCATCAAGAAACTCTTATTTATGACGTCACGGATCTTTAGACAGAAAAGGATAGACAGTCGGTTTATGATGGGAATCGGGCGTAAATGGAAAAGAGAAAGCTCAGCAACCCTATGGGAAGATACACGAACGCGCACCTATACACATAAAACGCAACATACTGGTCAATATATCAAAAAGTATAAACATATGGACAGATCACTATTACAGATATCACGTTTATTACGGTCTGGCTAAGGTTGGTGTCTTTATTTATTTTCTCTTTGTGACTCTTTCAATAAAATTCCGTCATCCTCAGGACGAGCGACAGTCGGTTCCGCTTAAACGGGCAGGAAATAGGACAGAGACAAAATTAACGAAATACATATAATAATTCTTCTTAATTGAGTTGACTGTGTGGTCTCGTTTTTGTCACCTGCTTTTAATCATACTTATTATTTATTTTTCTTTAGTCCGTTTATCATATATCTGTTGTATATACATACAGTGCTTTTAAAACGTCTGAAAACGCCCTTATTATTTGGGTGTCCGCACGGGAAAAAAAACTACTTTGTGGTTTTCAGCTATATAATTTTGTTAAACATATATTTGGTTACAGTTAGTAAATTATTTGTTATACTCTTTTGACTTCAGTTTCAGGTCAACAGCAGTAACGGCAGCCCTGAAGATGTCCCTTACGAGTGTGGACGAAACGTCGGCCAACAGAAAATTCAGGACGCGGTTTCAGCCCGGAAACCTAGCAGATAGTATGGACAACGACCGCGGAAATCTCCGTGTTAGACACCAATATTGTTTTTAAACATTATTTAAGAGTTTTATGTTTTTTCTTTTTTCAAAAAAAAACAATAATTACGTAAATAGTCGTTTGAAAGAGAAGAGAATATATATTCGTGAAGAGATTAGCGAATGCGGCGAGCCGGCAATAAAATCACATTATTTCACAATCTAATAATTTCCATCCCAAATTAATCAATCAAAACTAATTTACAAAAATAACTACCGTTAAATCGCTAAAATTAATACAAAAGACAATGAAAGATAAAAGTAATATTCGTTGTAACCCAAACAATTGGTTAAACACAGAACCAACGACCATGTAAGCATTCCATATATTCCCCTTTTATTAGAAAGAAATAATAAAATTTAAACGACTATGTATAGAAATTACACGACCAAAAAACTACAGTAAGCTGCAATAATTTACGATTTAGGTTTTCGAAATTGAAAGACAACATTGGCAAGACAAACAACTGCAACGGAATATAACTTATGACGTAATATTCTTCTTGTATAGGCTGTTTCCATCGTCCTTAGATTGGTTAGATCCGACGTTTGAGAAGTGTTTCTATTGCCGTCATCAGGATAGGCCTGATAAGGACAGTAATTCTCCAATTCCAGAGTTGGCGATAGAAATGTATATCTCTCGGTTATAAATTGCCTTTATTACACAGTGTACCATCTTTAGCAAATTAAAAGCGAATCTAAGCTCTACAAATCTTTCGATTATAATGCATGGAGCTACATACACTGCAAAGTATTAAATTATTTGCAAAAAATTGTGAATTATGCATTGCTGGGTACACAGTACTTATAGTTTCGGTTGCATAAATAATCGAAGATTTGGGGAGCTTCAATTCGCATTTAATTTGTTAAAGATGTAGAATAGAAAAAATGTTGTGAATGTTCAAACAATTACAAAGTTTCGCATAACAAGTTCTTGAACATATAGGAACGAGCACAACTTGTATTAAAATTTCCCACAAAATGTTGAGTTAGCTATGCATACTTTTATGCATTTAGTTTGATAGAACCTATATATATAGTAGCATAATGCAGATCACTTGTTGTAAATAGTCCGTTTAGGCCCAGTAGTGGTTAGTTGACTAATCGTCACAAATATTTGCAGTCTTTTTTTGCTACTATTACAAATCTGTTTAGTGAACCGCATAAAGATTTTGCGTACAGATTAACTAGCTGTTCTTTAATGTTCTAGTTACGAATTATTATTTACTGTATATGTGTTTTTTTTTTGAAATTAATGGTGTTTTTTTGCACAATTTGTTGACATAACCTACCTATAAAAGGAGCCTAAATTGCATATTGGTTGCCGCAAATGCAATAGTGAATTTTCATTAGAATTTGGTGTATAGTAAAGCTGGATTGTTGGATCAAGGAATAAAGGGTCCTTAATTTGAGAAGTTTTGATCTCATTAACTTTTCTTGTTTTGTATTGACTTTTGCGAATTTCCTCCCGGTATACAATGTTTTTTTCAGTAAATGCACCAATCAACTTTTTTAACCGTTTGAGAAATGTGAGAAGCGTCATCTTTACAAGAAGACTGTATCACATATACCTATTGACTATGGCAGAAAACTTCGCCATAATAATATGCTAGATCATAGCCTGTTTAAAAAGAGTGGGCTAGGTTAGAGAAAAAGTTTGATTTGAACATAATAATTACATTCACTTTATTAATTGAAGAGTACTTATTATTTAAGTGAAATTAATGGGTTTGTTAAATCAATAAACCAGATGTAACATATGATCGCTTTCTATACCAATTATTTCTTTAATTTTCGCGATATCTCTAACGAGATGTTATGGTTGACCGTTTGTTTGTCGATTTTATTATCGACAATACTAACTCTAGGATGTTGGAGTTGGTTGATTAATTATTACTGCTATGTCGACAGGCGATGTCCGTCTTAACATAATTTCTTTGCTTCAGAAAAGCAATCGTAAATTTTGAGGTAGTCCAAACTTGGACGAATCCTCTTACATTAACGAAATCAAATATTGCAATTTGTAATAATTATTAATCGATCGTGAACTAGGTTCCAGTACTATAGTTTCCAGTATAAAATTCTCGTTTGTCACTTTTCCCTTCCATCATATGCAATTTATTATATGCACTAGTTCTAAAATATTGTAAAACATTTCACAATATTTTCTAGAAGATTGTGTTACAATATTTTCTAAAAGCATTTTCCCAATCTATTGTACAATCTATTTCCCAAGTATGATCTTCCAATTTTGAAGTTTTAACCTCAATAACACATCAATATGCAATAAAGAAAATAATTATGAAGCGCAATGCTTACTTCCAACGATCCAAATAAATAAACATAAAAATTCTATTAGCAACAAAAGTGAAAGGATTATCCAAAATGTATATTCTCACTATATAATATCATTTATTCTTCAATATTATATATCTCCTCACTGGATTTTAACATTTTATAGGTATACTTATTGTTAGGTAAAACAAATCGTATATAGAAACACTGTACCGACATTGTTTCGTTGTAGGATCGACTAGCCATTATATATACCATCGGATAGATAGTTTAAAACAAATAGTGTATATTCGAGCAAATTTAAATGAACATTCCAAAATATTTAGTTTTTGAAATATTCTCTTAATTTACTTGAGGTTAACTAAATGCATCACAAAACCATTTTCTATATACGCTACATTTTGCTTAAGTGCATGTACATATACATATTACAACGTATTTTAACTATAAAGCTTTCCAGTAAGAATAATGCGATTTTATACCTAAATAAAGCGCAGTTTATTACAATATGTTTTGAATA
>RXPK01001555.1:0-71771 GCA_004143645.1 Protaetia brevitarsis
ATTTTCGATTTTTATTAAGCAGGGGGATGAATGGTGCGACTCTGCCCTCCGCTCATTTGTATTGCGGATTCGGATTCCCATCAAATGTAGTTTTTTTTTTGAAACTTTTTTTTGATTGTAAAATGCGCTGTAATCGCAAAAAACAACATGGATTGTGGAAGTCTAGAAAAAACACAAAAAAGAGAAGCAAGCAAACATGATTTTGTGTTTTTGTTATTTTAACATAAACTAACATTCAAAAAGCCATGTGTTCGAACACTGTGCCCTTCATCTTCGATGCTTTATTTATTCTCAATTGGAATTGTTATTCAACGATACAACCGTTACTTGTATTCAGTACTTGACAGACTGTTGAATACTTACACATTGTCCGATCCCATTTAGATTTTTTAAATATTAATCCAATGCAAATTAGTTAGTGTTGATATTTTGAAACAGTAAATGGAGGCTATACATTACAAGAGAGATTGAAATGATTTTACATCTATGGAGGAAGTGGTAGGAATATCGATGAGCTGTTAATCTTTATTCGCAACGTTTTCCGACAAGGTGCGATCGCGGCAGCTGCTTTTTACCGAGTCGTTCAAACAGTTCTCTAGCGAAGGAACTGTACAGCCAAGAAAACGTAATTGCCGAAAAACAATTGCTGGAGAAAATAATGAAATCCGGTGTTAGCTGCAGTAGCTAATAATCCGCACATTAGTACTCGAGAAATAGCTCGCGGATCAGGAATTTCTCAGTCCCACTATCTGCTAATATTGAAAGCGTAGGAAATATCATTCATTTAGAGTTCCATGCATCAAGAACTTCATGGCGATGAGTTTTCAAAGTCGAGTGCGATTTTGTCAATGGCGCTTCAACGATACAAGATAATCAATTTTTTTGCTCGAGTATATTTCTGACGAGGCGACTTCACATTACATGCATTACTGGAGTGTAAATCCCATTGGTTTGCGCCAAGTTGAACATCAACATCCTTGGAACGTAAATGTTGGTGTGGAATAAAATTGGCAATAAGCCTATTGGTCCATATTTATCGATGGAAACTTAAATGGTGAAAAATATCGAAACATCTTGCAGAAACGAACTTCCAGTGTTACTTGAAGACTTCCTTTGGACGTACGACAAACAATGTGGTCCCAACATGACGGTGTCGCAGATTATTCAAGAATAGCACGAGAAGTATTAGATCGAGCCTACAATCGTCGATGGATCGGAAGAGGTGGTCCAGTGTCTTGGCCTGCAAGATCGCCAATCTTACCTTCCCTGACTTCTTTTTGTGGGGCACCTTAAGTCTGTAGTTTATACAGAAGTGCCAACACGAGGGAAAACATAATTGAGCGAATCACCAACGCTTGTTCAAGGATTACGGATTAGGAAACACTTCTTAGTTGTGTGCAATCATTCCAATTGTGAATAAATAAATCTATCGAAATGGAAGGGCACATTTTCGAACACATTTTTCTGAAATGGGTATTGATTAAGTAATGTCTTCGTTGTTGAATGGCTTTTCGGAATGTATTTATAATGTTAAATTAAAGAAACATAAATCATGTTGCTTGCATCTCTATTTTGTGTATATTTCTAGGCGTTCACAATCATGTTTTTTTTGCGATTACAGCGCAATCTGTTACGATCGAAAAAAAGTTTCAAACAAAACTAAATACTTGATGGCGTAGAATCTGAATCTGCAATACAAAGTGGGGGTTCCCGTTTAAGATTTCAAAGTTGTTTACCCTCCCACTCTGGGGGGTGGGGAGGGAAGGGATCGAGTTCGGCACCATTCAGAGAGCCCCCTACATTATACAAATCTTATTAAGATCTTTTTTTGATTTGATTCGTGTTTTGAGATATTCCGTTGTCTCAAGATAAAAAACTCACCTATAGCATTGGCATCAACTAGGTTGGAGAATGTTTAAATAGTGAACTTTGATGGCCCTAGACCGTGGTTCTCAAATTTATTTAGACTGTACCCCTTTTACCCACAAACATTTTTAGGTACCCCTTCTCAGTTACCGTACTAAGTAAACTATAATTAAAATATTAAACAAATCTTAAAGCTCTATGTAGCATAGAGGTCAGTGTTAACCTTTGAAACTGAATTACGCATCATGTTTAAATTAAAAACAAAGAGATATTGTGTTACAAACATTTTTATACATAAAGAACAAACACAACATCAAATTTAAAGAACAAAAAGCGCTTACTTTCAAAGAGATTAGTGAGAAGGGTGAGCTTGTTTCCCTTTGCACAGTTTATCAAAATTGGGTTTATACTTGGTTAATACAATCTTAAATTCATCTTCAACATTTAATTTGTTTTAGATTTATTTTTTAGATAGGTTAAACTTGAGAAACTTTTTCACATAAATAAGTAGTGAGAAAACCCAACAAGAAATTTTACAGCAGTGCTTGACAGTTCTTTGTATTTCTTACAAATACCGATCCAGAAATATAAACATGTAGTACCAGCAGTCAATATTTTTTTTCACGTGGGATCAGCATGATACTTCAATGAGGTGTTCCTTTGAAAAGATAGTCAGGTTAGTGTCCATACAATCAGCATTAAGGGGTCACGTATTCCAGTTATACTGTTTCTCCAAAGGTGGAAAGTACTTTCTTATGCGGATCTTCAATTGCATTCAAATGCTGGCCCATTTGAGTCTTGAGTTCAGTGAGAATCAGTTATGTTGTTTTCATTATCTTGCAAAAATGTAGGTAATCTTTCGAACGGGCTCCCAGTTGTTATTTTCTATTTGTTTTTCCCAGAGAATGATCTTTTTTACCATTGCATCAGTTTTTTTTCTATATTAAAAATATCAGAAACATTCCTGTGCATTGATACATTCAGGAGTGTTGAGGTTTCCAAAAATATCACTTAAACTAAGCCACTTCAAAAGCCAATCAAAATCAGTAAGTACAGAAGGACAGATGGGATTTGTGTTCGTGCAAAAATATTATAATTTCTTTGTGGAGTTTAAAACACGGGACAAAACATTTCCCGAGAAAGCCATCGTACTTCAGTATGTAGCATTAATTTCTCATGGAGGGCTCCCATATTCTGGCATTCGAATTTAAAGTAACGAGATTTTAGGGCCTAGTTTTTATGAAGTTCACAATTTCACACTCTGATCAAGGCATCTTTAAGTTCATCAGGGAGGTGCTTAGCCACCAAAGCCTCTCGGTGAAGGACACAATGAGTGAACTTACACTCAGTTGAAACCGTTTTAATATGGCTACCAGCCCTGTGATGGGACCGCTCATGAGCCTTAAGCCCATCCATACACACTGAACACACAGTTTTTCCAGTCGAAGCTGGTTTTCGAAAGAAAAAAGAATCTAACAAATTGAAAATAATCTTCACCTTTTTGTCGATGTTTTAAGTGTCTTTCAAAATAAAATATCTTCAATATTTCATCTTGAAAAATGCCACGTACAAAAACGATCAGTTTGGCTAGGCCATGCCGACATCGTGTTTCATCGAGTTGTATACCAAAGCCAGGATAGCTGCGATGCTCCAACAGATTGTTCTTTTGTGTCATACGCCATTCACTAATTCTCTCTTGAAACTGTATCTTTGATAATGGATTGCTGTAATTTTTTTTTGCCTCGTTCTCTCTCCAGAACATACAAGAAACAATTTCTGCTGCGGCAGGGAGGATTAGGTTTTCGCCATAGTATGGTTTTTATCAGACTTCGCAATTAAATGACTAACTTTGTAAGAAGCTTTTGAGCAGCACTTTCATTTTGTTCTGCACCCGAAAAGTGTTTTATCTGTCGTTTTTCCTACTTTTAAATCTTCCAAAAGACGTTCAAAGTACCGTTAACTCCTTTTAGGACTAAGTTCTCATGTTTGCTTTTAAAATGGCGTTTTAAAAAGAAGTTCATAGAATTGTTTGATAAAATTTCTGACAACAACGCATTGTGGATTAGGCTCGTCTGAGCTTCCAGTCCAAGTAAAACCTAATTTTAAGTACAAACTCGTCATATTTCTCTTTTTACTTTTATATTCATTTGCCGTTTTTTCGGGTTTTTTTTTTTTTCTTGAGCTGGCTCATTAGTAACAAGACGTTCAGGTCTACTTTCATTTTTGTAGTTGATGGCCCCAGAATTTTTTGATGCAATCTTATGGGCCTTTTTCTTTAGGAGCCATTTATCAAGGTTAATTTTTATTGTAAAATTCACTTACGTGGTACCTGACTCAGTTTTCAAACAGATGTCCGTAAACGTGTTCACAGGATTGAGTGTCCGCCAGAATAACACAACACGCACAAAAATAACATAACTGAGAGCGAAGCTTGTAATAACAGGCAATGCTACTGCAGCTGCAGTAGACGAGTGATTGGCCGGCCACCAGCCCCACTCTGATGACTAAGCCCTTTAGTGGCGTGCCGCACGTCAACGTGTCCATACGTTCCGGGTTGTTTTATTTATTGGTGGCCGGCCGCGTACCCCCTAAAAATTCCGCGTCCCCGCGTACCACAGTTTGAGAACCATCTGCCCTAGACAAAACTTCTCATAAACACAACATGAACTTGAAGTACCAAAAAGCCAAAGAGCCCGATGGTGTGGCAGGAAGCAAACTTTACAGGAAAAAAATTTGATGCACCCTTGCCACCACGAGTATTAATCTCTCGAAAGTGCAAAGATTAGCATGTATATTGCATAACTGGGGCTATGAGAACTTGCCCAACAGCAGCTATCGAGGTAATATCAGATCTTACCCCTCTCCATATTGTGGTAGAGAGCGTGGCCAAAAGAACCATACTCAGAATGGTCAAGAGGAAACACTTTAGTTCAACGTTATAAATATAATTTTTGTCATACAGAAATCACTTATAATAAAAGCAATACAAAATCATAGGTTAGAAATTCGCTTTTAACAAATGATTGCCTAAAACCTCGCGAATTGAAATCCAGCTAATGGAAAATGATTATCTCTCAAATACGCCCACTTTACCAACCTCAATAAACTCCCTCTGCAATAGAAAACTTCGATTCGCACTACGCGAGTGGGATAGAAGAAAAAATTCGATTTGCTTTTTAACTCTCTGTGTGGCTTAGAGCTTGTAAAAACCTTTTTTTTCTTTGCGCCTTCCATTTCGTTATATAGTACATATGTATTTCCATCCGTTTGAATATCCACCTTTTTGCGTGCAGTCGTGTTTGTTGGACGGGTAAACAACGTTAAATAACATGGGTACGCTGGAAAAAAAATCCAGTTTTATTCTATGTCGTCGGGATATATACGCTTTAGAAAGTTTGCGTTCCTCATATATGGTGTGGATCAGATATTACGAATTTAAAATTATATCACGTATGCCACCTAAAACTTTTCTGAATGAGTTTGAGAAGCATATGAGGATGGAAATATCTGTGCGGGGCGGGCATGTTTTTGTGAATGTCGTAGTAAAGGAAAGAAAAATATTTTCCGAATAAGATCATATTTTATAATCATGTTTGTATGTGCCTTTCATTTGTTACCTATCTTAAAATAGAGTTATAATTTAATTTACTTTAATTTTATTAACGGTGATCTTTATGACAGAACTCATAAAGAAAGTGAGACAAAAGATATGAAAATACCGAATTCAATTTAGGATCAAATATCCAGTAACATATGGGATTTTATAGTTATATATCAAAGCTGTGTTATCTTTACAGTGTTTGTAAGTGTACCTACGTTATAATTACTTTCTATAAGGTATTTATAATTACTTACTCTTGTAGACAATAATAACCGACTCCTGTGATCTAGTATACTTTGTGAATATTTTTTAATATCTTTCGGACGACCATAATTAAATGTAGAAGTTTTAACATACAGTCGGCTAGTGATTACTGATATATGATTATATGAATCAATTTGATCGATCATATAATTCCAATGTGTTTTAGGAAGCATAAAATCTAGCTAGCACCCTCTAGAATTTATAATTGCATTAACTGGTGTTAAATTAACGAAATTTAGAAAATTAAAACAGATTAGTAGAAAGCAATGTTGCCCATAACGATAGAATGATACCTTCTGAGTAAAAAAAAATTAAGAATACTTCCTTTACAAGTTTAATTAGTACCTGTTAGAGATATGGAAATAGTTGTTTCAATATAGTTAGGTTGGTACCATTATTGACGTGGTTCACTGTGTTATTCACCTAGAACTTAAGATGTAATGCACGCAATCTAAATAAAATTTTAATGTGTTCTAACAGTATTATTGTGTGACCCTGATCCTTCCCAGATAACAATTTAAGGTTTATACAAGCCTTTTTAAAGGTTGTGAAAGTGCTTGTCAGCATGCTTGTTATGGCAAGGGTGCAAGCTTGCTGCAAGGTTATGACAAGCTTGCTAGTTGACACAGGATAAGGTTTTTTTTTCAAAGCGAGGTTACAGATTAGGCTTGTCTGTAAAAGCATATGACAAGTTACAATGGCAAGGTTCCCATAAGCTTGTCTGTAAAAGCATATGACAAAGTTGGAATGACAATGTTTAGCCAAGCTTTAGAGAAAGCCTGTACAAACCTTGATAAAAGTTTGTAACAATCAAAACAAAATATGAATTGGATATCAATTTCTTCTTTTTCTTGGTTTCTAGGTCATAAAAATATAGAAATGTACATTAACAAGGACGTGTCGTTTTAATTTCAAGAGCTTTATTAATTACAGTACAAACAGTACCAACTTCAGAATAGAGGTTATGTATTATCGAAGACAAAAGTCTTGACTCAAAATTAAAGAAAGAAATACTGAAGTTACTCCAATGATTCTATCTCCTTTTATGTCAAACTTGAGTCAAGACTTATGTCTTTGATAGTACCTACATACATGAAGTTTGAAATTATAATTTAAATTAATTGGATTCTATAATGGCAATCACATTTCACATAGCCGAGAAGATTGATGTATTTATTATTTACTGTTACAAATACTTTATTTTCCATATAGGGAAACACAACTCATATAGTAATGTTGTTTATGTATTAAACTTATCAGTCGTAATATCATCATGATGTAATAGATAGAAAGTTGACAAAAACTGTCAAAGTCCTCAAGCAGGCATTGTTTTAAACAAATAAAAATGTATTCTCTAAATTTCGCAAGTTCTTTTCGTTCTAAAGTTTTCGTATTATTGATATATCACCCTTCACAAAATAAGCAATCGGGTTAATATTATTTTACACATACGAGAATTTTTACATAAATCATATCAAAAATTATCTCGAAAATGTTGGTTAGAATTTTTCGAAGAAATTTTGTCGCGATACTTCAAGTCATTTTACACAGGAATAAATTTTAACCCGCATTTTTCACGATATTTATTGTTGTGCAGCATATAGAAATCCTAAACAAATAGCAGTTAACCATTAAACCAGCAAAATATGGATCATAATTGTTTAGATTTAGGTTACTACTTAGAAGTGCAAATGGAACTACCTTATTCCTGTAGTTAAACGACTTGAAAGTGTCGCGACAAAACTCTTAGAAAATCTCACCAAATTTTCGAGATAATTTTG
The DNA here is from genome assembly GCA_004143645.1 of Protaetia brevitarsis. Lineage (NCBI taxonomy): Eukaryota > Metazoa > Arthropoda > Insecta > Coleoptera > Scarabaeidae > Protaetia > Protaetia brevitarsis. Next base: position 7,513 of record RXPK01001555.1, read on the forward strand.
GTATGATTTATGTAAAAATTCTCGTACGTGTAAAACGGCTCTAAGTATACTTGGATCTTCACAAATGTGATTTGTTATTTCAACAACAAAAAAAACCGGAAATGCCATTAAATTTTAACAAAATCTTTATTACTGATGGACAATTAAAATTAATTTTGAAACTCTTGTTCTTCAGCACTAAAAAAAAACACGATCTTACCTCCATAAAACACTGTGCTATCGCATTCAAATTCAATCGATCGAACCCGCAGTTGGAATTACAAATATAAAATCAAGTGACCGTGCGTAAAAGTGGCACGCCCCTTAATGAAAAATAAGCTCCCTCATTTCTACCCCGCAATAACCTTCGAAATGGAGAATGAATGAAAACGAACGATGCTCTCAAACTGGTCCGGCCGCTTCTGATAACACCGTCTTTACCTTGTTTATTTTATTCACGAACACGCTTTTTTTGGGGAGCCACGTAGATTGGAAATTCGATTCCCGATAAGAGGGAAGATAATAAACTACTAAAATTAAATAGGGATTGGGTTTCTCGAGAAATGCCGGGAATGTATATTAGTATTAGCAGGGGTAGGGCGAAGGTTGTCGAATTTCAAATTGGGTAAAGGCATTTCAAAATTATGAAGTGTAAAATTACTATATTGCTGGCAATAATTTATTGTTTTAATGAAAAAGCCATCCGTATTTCGTTGTACTATATATGTATCTAATTTGATATTAATAATAAAAGAATTTCTTCTAAGTACATATTTGTTTTCTTGCTTGTTCTACCTTTTTTAATTTAATAATGATTCAATCCCTTTCTTTGGGTATCCGGTTATATATTTTGTGTTGAATATAATCTCGCTGCTTCTTGGTCTTGTTTATATATCTTTGGGTTAGTTAATTAGCTATAATGCTTTAAATCTGTTGAATAACCAAGAATAACCATAAAGATATATAAACAAGGCTATTATAGTCTTGTGATGCATTGTTTAAGAAACCTCTTAAATTCTGCACCACGGTGGTGTACGTTGTTGCAATTTATATTATGGTTCTTATAAATTTTAAAAGGTTGATATTTAATAAATACAACCACATAGACGTATTATAAATAAATATATATAAAAACTACATCCAAGGAATGATAGCAGTTTACAAAATATAATTGCGTGGCGTTACACTGCTTCCATCTGTCGTGTAAGCGCATAAGCACAAAATCTATGCTAACACGCAGATACAGATACTGCTTCAGCGAATACAAACGAGCTTCCAAAAAATCTAAAAAAGTGCGTTATTATCATTATAAAAATAACTTAGTTATTTTGCTTGTTTCTTGTTGTCAAATGACAGCAGATGAGGTGACAAATAATAATTAACGGCCATTTTGAGGGCAGATCGCACTTCTCTGCCGGAGACACGCTCTTTATGATAGATGTGTAAATGAAAGAAAATAGGTGAGGTACTGGTGCTAAAAGAATGAAGTGCTGATATAGGTCATTTTTTCAAAAATAAACATCAAAGGTGCCGTAGCAAGTGACGCTTCTTATCTTTTCGCTAGTTAAACCATGGGGTGCTAATATCACTTTCATTTCACAATACGTCAAGTTTTGATAGTTGCTACTCCCACTTTCTCCAAATACATTAAAACCCGTCCCGCGGCGGTTTCAAACACGGAACAAATTATTCAAACACTAATGCCTATAAAGTCTTAGTTTCGACAATAAAACGCACAATTTTAAATACTTACAAATATTTAAAACGCAATCAAATGCATAATGAAATAAAAATCGAAATATTACTTACGTATTAAGAATTCTACATTACGGAACAGAACTATATGACTTTGTTAAATTAGTTGCGTACCTAAAACGCCCCCACCATTAGCATTTATTTTTTGACATAATATACAATCGAAAACGTTAAATATTTTATGCACACATTCATATATACCTACCTTTGAGCCTTGTTTACACGGCAGACTTATATGCTAGCAGAGATAATAATAATAATAATGCTAGTAAAGGTTTGGCATTAATAAATTTGCATTGGTAACTTTGTCGTTTCAAGGTTTTCATTTTCGATGTTTCAAATTTGCACGACCTGCTTGATAACAGTTTAAATGGTACGACCTGTCGAATCATTCAAATTTGTATTGAATTGGGTGTCAACATCAGATTCCGGTAAGTAGCGATATTTGCATGACTTTGTTGATACGTCAAAATAATGAGATGAATAGCAAGCACGGCTGAAGCTACCTAGGTTTATATCAAAACTAAATAGTACAAAACCATAAAACCAGACAACTATGTAACTTAAATAACCAATAAAAAGTGAAATACACCTTTTAAAGAAACCTAATAGTTCTATTTTTGACGAGATAGAATTAGCCTCCTTCATTAATATTAATTTCAGCATAATGTCAATATGACGTTTATTCAAATTGACATTTTGCTGTCACAATCTTGCCAACCCAAGAATATATATTTTTCCCAAAACGGTCCCAATTCCATTTGTGGAGTAACTTTATATTATTTTTTCGCTCGTTTTTTTTTATTCAACAATCCATTGCCTTAGAATTATTTAGTATATTTTCTTTTATAAACTATCAAAAATAGTATTGCACATTTACTACGTGATTATATTTATTTTTTTTATTATATTAATATTAAAAAAACTATATGCGTATATTTATTTTGGATGGTTGGGTTAACTTGTGTCTGCATATATACTAAATGTACTGTTAATAATTGTTTGTAAAATAAGTGAGAAATATATATTTCCAATTACGACAGTCGTTTTTATTTATTATATATATTTTTGTACTTGATACCCATCTATAGGAATATGGTATCGAGTATTTACTCACGGCACCAGAAAAAGTAATTTCTGGATGCAAAAAAAGATAAATAAATGAAATAATAATTCGAAAATGAAAGCATTTTTAGTAACCTAAACACTGAAGCATGCAGTTATCTACAATTTTGTATTACTTTTAACAGATATTTTAGTGTTATGTTGAAGATACTAAAAATAAACGGGGGAGTTTAGTCAGCGGAAAACTTTTTTTTTATTTATTAAACTTGTAGAATTTAGAAATAGTCTAAAACATAAAAACCCCTAAAAAAAAGTATTGATATCATGCAGTGTTTGCTCCCTTCAGGATTAAAAGTGCGTAACTTTAATAAATTACACAATCTTGTGTCAAGTAATTTTCTATTCTACACTTTCCTACATTACATAATTACATTTCATTGTTTTCGGTTTTAACATTATAATTTCCAGCATTTTATAACTAATTATCAAAATCCGAAAGTGCTTATTCGATACGACACTCATTATAGTCTCGTTAAATGCATTATTATATGGTTTGGACAAATATATATATATATATTATAAAATTGAATACTCAACGTAAAGTCATATGTTTCTGGTTCCCACTATTGTCTCACGATGAATTACTAGAAGTGACAAAAAAAAATATATTTTTTAAAAATTCTGTTATTTTTAAATCAATGCGTTTAAGAAATAAATAAGTTACTAAGAATAACTGCCGTAATAAAATATACTTTTAATCATTAATCCAAAGTTAATCCAACTATAACAGCAACAGTAATATTTATTTATTCTAAAACCAGTGATATTCCAACGATAAAAAAAAATATTCCCAAAAAAAGGCTTTCTTCTCTCTATCAATATAATTGTTGTTTTTACGCAATTGATTTGTAAGTTACGCTTAGTGTTTTAATAAACATCAACATCCTCATTCGAACAACTTTTATTTAAAACGATCAATAAAATTTAATAAAATAAAAATATGTAATTATATACACACAAAGGTCAAATTCTCCATTAATACTGACAAATTAGACCAAGAAAATAGTAAATAAAAATAATTAAACGGGACGGTGCCAACAATTTTCTGAAATTAATCCTCTTGAAATACTAAATATTCGTAATAACAACGATTTATATATAATAAGACTTTCCTTTTATTTTTATTAGTTTAAAAACACATATCATTTGCCTAAATTCAGAGCTCCACTAGGAATAACAAATGGGGACAATGTAATGGCAGCATGAATAAATAATAATATTAGTTGTATATACCTCCCTACTTTTTTATTATTATAATTTACAATAACACACGTAGTAACCAACATATCCATCATCAATTTTTTTTTTATTTGACTAATGTTTTAATACGGGTCCTTTTCGTTTTAATGTCTCTTTAACGTTGCGATACATCGTCGATAACCTTAAATCTTTACTGCGGCTATTCGTATGTCACAAATCACTTTGTTGGATATAAAGTAGCCCACAAAGAATAATAAATACGGCGAACGACAATGGATATGATGCATTACAGGTGCAGTAGGCCGCTAGCAGTGGCGTGCGCCATTAACGTTGTGGCCGCCTGTTGCGTTCTTTCTAACATTATCCTCGTCTCTTCCATCCATTGTCTTGCTACTGCTCGTGGGGCACCTTGCAGTAAGTTCATGTATTTTAACGTCTGTGAAAAATCTCCCCTATCGATCCAATACCTAAGGGAAAAAACGATAAAAATAATGTTTACGCAAATTCACATACATCATGCACATTATAAGCTTGAAAAGGGGGCTTTAACAGGCGAGGATTAAACAGATGTCGCTGTGTGTGAAAATAACAGCCGGAAATATTCGGAAAAAAATTTTGTATTTTACATCTTTAGTTAATTTACGAATCTTTAGAATATTTCACATGAAGGAAGAAAAGTTTTTTTTTTTCATTTTTGGGAGAAATCTATAAATATTTAGATAAAATGAAAAATTTATTGTTTAAATCTCACTACTTCGATTTTCCGACTGATAATATGAACGAATATTTATACATATTCAGCAATAAATAAGAAAAAACAACTAATTTGAGCAAGTTGTATTAGTCACTGGATTATAACATATTACTTAAAGCGACGTTTCGACAAACATATGGCTTTTTCAAGCTTCGTAAAAATTTATAAGTGAACGTCAATATCATCATATCAATAAATATATAATCACAAAATATATAATTAATAAAAACAATGATTTTTTTAGTTAAATAACAAAAGAAACTTCAGAAAGTTCATTCTTACGAAAAATGTTCGTATTGGTCGCATATTAATATTTTGCAAATTTATTAGTGTGGCTCCTTGTTTGGCTAGCCTATAAAATTTTAAACAAAATAGTAGGCTCTTATCGCATAGAGACGCCGAACACACAGAACAATAGATTGTTTTTTTTAATACACAAACTGTTTCAGATTACATCTAAAGGAAAAATACAAAAAAAAAAAACTTTGTACTTATTGAGTACATAACAGGTTATTATTGTATAGTAGAATAAAGAAGGGGTGAAAGATGATACAGTGAGTATGGCTAAATACATAAAAGTTCGATTCTATGTGCATTGTAGTTTCCAAATTTAGGGCCAAAATGTAGTTAAAGACGGCCCACATGTGTGTTTCCCGTATGTATACACGTAAAATCTGATAGGAACGAATTTCAACCATGTAAGTAAACATCGAAAAATAAATGCCACGTTCAAAGCAGATTGTTATTACACAAGATTTAAACGAGATCAGCACGAAACACCACAGAATGCAAAGAAAGCATTCAGGTTTTTTTTTATTGTAAGGTCTTTTGCCATGAGATTGGTATATCACGTAAAATGCAAAGCAATAGCACATTTTAAAGTAACTTGTCTTTAAATAAACTTTATTATGTTTGCAATAAAACTAATGTATGATTGTCAACTTTATGTAGCGTGTTTCAAATCTATACGCTGCCATTGCAAACGCACACATCCACTGCGAATAGCAAGTGCACGCTAAATGTAAATCCCAACGTTCAAAGTATAGCGACGATCGGTTATTCACCGGTATGCTAAATGAGTCAGAGCCGGACTCGAATAACGAAAAGTCATTTTCTCCGTACTACGTGTACTTAGAACCGCAATTTTTTGTATTTAGGCATTGCTCATGTATATCTTCCGCCCCTTTTTTTTATTTCGTACTATACAATAATAACCCTGTATAATTTAAAATATATGAATTCTGACATGAGGTTTTAAATAAAAAATTCTCTAGTAGAAAAATGGCGGTAACACTTAACGAAGATCCACCAAATAAAAATATTGAATTGAGAATGCTTTTATGTAAACTTCTCGACAGGAAAGTAATAATTAAAAACAAAACAAACTTGATAAAATATAACTAATTGTTTTATTACAAGCAGACACACATTTTAAATATTTGCAGATTATACCATCTGAACACCTGCAAGTAATCGATGCCTAAAATAAACAACAAAAGAAAGATCGCCCGGAAAGCTAATCCCCTTGATGTTGTCTGACAAAGATGCCGGAACTTTCTCGGCTAGAGATTTACGTTTGCAGAATTTTCCTTTGTATCGTCTACGGAACAATTCAATGAAAAATAATTGTTAGAATCTGCACACGCGTAATCGCCGGGAGATTAAAAAAGACATGTACTTTCCTTGTTTCCTTATGGCTTATTTTCTCTACGTTATCTTTTTTTGAGCCGATCGCACGCTAATTCGCTTTCCATCTTAGTGTTTATTAAATATTAAATTATATTTTTATTGGCCTAATCGGCAACTTAGACGATGTTGACAAGTGTTCCAATTTCATTTCAGGCGGCATTTCTTGGAAGCTACCAGACGGGATGTGCGTTTTCAAAGAACCAACAGCCATACTACCGTCGGCGAAATTATTAAAATTTTTGACAAAATGTACTCAATTATGCATTTATTGCAAAATATATGCATTTATTTCAGGAAATATGCATTTATTAGTAAATATGCATTACACGCGCGATAAGAATGATGTTATTTTATTTAAAATTATCTGAAACGCCAAGAAAACTTTAAATTAATTCGAAGACACTCAACAAAAAAATCTGCACATACAGTGACCGGCATAAATATTGCAACATATGGGACTTTTCTTTATTATTAAAATATTGTTCAAATTTTCTTGGGGAATAGGTTGTGCATGTCTAGGGAACCTAAAATTTATTTTGACATACGTCACGTGATCACTAGTATGGCGGTAAATTTAAAAAACATGCCATGAATTTCCAAAGGTTAGATGACAAGATATCCAAAACAGCAGTAATATTCCTAAATTTGCCTGATACTCAAACAATTTTGTCAATGTTTGCATAATTAACAGAGTGAAAACTGAAAAGTACGTTTTCGGTATGACAATTGTTGTTGCAAGGGACTGTATGTAGTACTAATAATTGAAAGTTCACAAACCTTTTCGTTCTAAACCACTCAGCAAGCATTATCTTTATTGAAAATTGTAATACTTTTTTTTGTTTTTCGCATTAAATGAAAAGCGTTAGTCCAAAACTGGCAGCACTACATGCGCCCACCGAAGGTACTAAAGTAGATTTTGAAATTAGAGAACAACGAATAATAAACAGTAGGTAAAATAAAAATTGTAGTAATTACTCATTTACCAGAAAATTAAAATAGTTTGCTACATTATTTGTTGTTTTAATTTCAAAGCCTACTTTACTTATAGACACGAACGATATATGTGTCTAACAAGTTGTTCGTTACTATTAATTATGTTAAATGTTTTTAACTTAATAAGAATTCACATCATTAGCTAAAAGTACTTTATATTAATCATTACTTCTATTGAGTTTCATAGACTTAAACTATTTTTATTTACCTACTCATTTATTATTCCTTGTTCTCAAATTTCAAAACCTACTTTGATACCTTCGTTGCGCGCATGTACTCTTAGGAGTTATTAGTCTTAGACTAACGGTTTCCACTTTAATGTGGAAACAAAAACGTTTTATAATTTTCAATAATAATGTAATGTTTAAGTGATTTAAAATAAAAATGTTGTAAAATCTTATTTATTACTTCTAGATACAGTCCTTATAACAACAAATGTCATACGAAAATGTACTTTTCAGTTTTCACTGTGTTATTATGTAAACATTGACACAATTATTTGAGTATCAACCAGATTTAGAAATATTACTGTAGGTGAGCTGCCAAACGCGAAAAAAATGGAAATATGTAATTCAATTAAACAATATTTGGAAAAATTGTGATTTTTAAATTGTTAAAGTATCTTTACAAAAATTTACACACAGGCTCAGAATTGAATTCTAAACAACTTTTTCAAATAACTTTTTTGGATATCATGTCATCTAACCTCAACTTTTTGAAGATTACATCTCATATTTTTAAATTTACCGCCATACTATGGTCACGAGACGTGTGTCAAAATAGATTTTGGGTTCCCAGACATGCACAAACCTATCCCAGAAAAAGTTTAAATATTTAATAGATAAAAATTTCCCATATGTTGCAATATTTATGCCGGTCACTGTATGATACAATCTGAATCTGCAATTGTCCAAACAATTAAACAAAAATAAATCAATATTATATTAAAATCGGTTAAGAAAAAGAGAAAAACAAATAATTAACATATGTATTTAAATTATCGTGCACAGAGGGCAGCATACTCACTTTTGCGTGCGATGTCAAACTAAATGAAGCCCCATTATTTTCTGAATAAACGCAGAGCCCAACCGACTTGTTTCAAAAACACCTTTTAAAGCCTCCTTTTAAACACTCTTTAAAACCTTTTATCCTACACATCTAAACTAACCTTGCCCTTTGTAGAATATCGTACGTGCTAAGTTTACTAAAATCAGTCTCGTCGTCGTTCAACTCTGATTGCGGAATGGGATTGGCCGCCTTCAGTAACAGAAACGACTGTATGTACGACAACAGGTAAAGGTGCAATCTTCCCCCGCTCTCGGGTACCAGCGCCAGGCCCCTCGCCATCTTCTCCACCTTCAGGAACCTCTCCCGGAGCGCGTCTTCCGGATAGACGCCGCGATTCTTGGCCGTAGGGGGAATCCCCTCCAGCACCGACTTGACCAGTTCGTCGTGTTCACCTAGAGATTCGCGCGGGTGAGAAGGAAACGCTATACCGAGGGAGAAATGTTTTCGATATTTGGCATACTTGCTGCTAGTTTTACGGCCTTGATTTCGGAGTCGAGAGGTCGGATCTGCTCGTTCCAAGGGAAGCCGGGACAGCCTGCCTTTGGCCGCCCGATAGAGGGCCTGACAGGCAGCCCATAATACTTGCGCTTGGTGAGCTGTCTTGTCTCCGTCGGCGCGCGCTGGAAATTTATTACATTTTTAGGTGTTAGCCGGTTTACATTATACTTAATTTAGTATGAAACTTTGATATAAATTTGCTATTAAATATTTCAAAGAATTCATACAGAAAAATTTATTTGTAAATTCGTACGAAAATTGTACTAAATTATTATAACATGTTCTATTTTCTCATTAATTTTACAAACGAAATATGCGTGCGCAATATGTGAATTGTTGGTTAAGTCCAGTGGGATAGGTCGGCATTTGTCGTATTAACTATACAGGTCGCTCAATCTAAGTTGACATAGACAATGCAAAAATACACGATGTAGTTTGTAGTTGAGTCAAGCATAAGGAAGTTCTGTTGTCTATCGTATATCGCTGTTCACCATCCATTTAGAATAAATGTCGTGGTCATTCAGCAGGTTGAATTGTTGATTGAGTATTCAAAACTACCCTAGATAAAGTTAAAATTGATTAATTGTATAACAATTTGTGAACATACTTTTATATCTATAAAAAAGATAGATACATACAAAAAATTGCATTTTTATTTTTAGAAATATATTTCATCCTAACTTGTCTTCCAAAATTATTTATTGCCACTTGGTCGTTGCACCTACCAAAATTTCAACCCAAAATTTTCCTCTGCAACTTCATCTATATTCGATGTAGCTTAAGTTTTTAGTAGACCACTAGAAATAGCTATAATCACCATCTGAAGGTCTAAGTACTACTAGACTATTTGCGGCCTTTATATAATTGAAGAAGTAAAATTTATCAGATCCAGGTCATCCAAGTCCGTCAAGATCACCTACACAATGAGGAAATTGCCAAAGTTCATCAAATCGTTCGACAATAGACCGTCAGTCCTTAATCCCGAATTTAATAAATTTAGAATGCATCTTCCTTCAGATCACATACTGTCCAATTTTTACATAATATTTAACGGGACTAGCTATCATAGTTACATTTATAGATGTAGCCATACAGCAATACTTCTTGGTCAGCCATTTTACGGGTATATTAATCCTTTTCATAACTTTTTTCATACTAAATTTTTACTTTATAATATCAAACAGAATATTCAAATATTTTGTACCAATTTTCGGATGTATTTTTTTTATGTATGACATGCAGGTAAATTAGTTTATAAATTCAAAATAAAATTTTATACAAAATTTCATACTAAATTAAGTATAATGTAAAACGGGCCTTAAACCGAAGAAAATTTATTATTTCGTGATTCGATGTAACGTATTTGTTTTATGCATATAATAATAGTGCGTTATTAACGTAAAATTGATTGAAAAAAAAAACAGTAGTAAACATGCATTTTAAGGTATATATCTAAGAAAAACCAAACATTATACAACAATTTGCAGACAAAAATACCCTAAATAAATGAAATTAAATTCTTTTAAGTACCACACAATAAAAAGATTATACCAGGTAAAAATGTCTGCAATGCAAGGATAGATGCTCTTAAAATTATCAATAGAAAACTAGCAGACAGATCCTAACGCCAAATCACACGGACAAGAACGAAACTAATTTCTACCTGAATTACCTCCTTCTGCGGGCAGCATAAAACAAATAAGTTTCCCACTTTTACGAAGTACTCAAAAAATTTATACCTATATTTATATCGTATTTGTCGCTTTCGTCATCGTAAACTAGCACTTTCGCGAAAACGTTCCCATAAATTATATCCATCCGAATCAATTTTGATAAACAAATAAAATGGCGAAAAGTGTATAAGAAATTAAAACATAAATGACAAAAAAGACATTTGACTTTGAGTTATAACCTAACCTAAAAAAAATAACTAAAAGACTGCGAATTGACATTTTAAAGTTTGCTCTTTTTAGCTGAACTGCCTGCTGCACTATAGTCAATTTTTTTTAAACGACGTAAATAACGGGAGGAGCAAACCATATTCACACGACACCAATGAAATCAGCGACATCTATGTGACGTGCTTCACATTAGAACAGAAACTGTATGCTCTGAATACGAATACATAAGCAAAAGTACATTCTCTCTCTAAAACAAATATTGTGAATATTTTAAAAATTGATTTTTGATATAAGTCCATGTTCAGAAAAACGAATATGTGTGTTAATTACAGTGTGAAATGTAACCCTAGTAGCAAAATTTAAATTTCCCACAATTAAACCCAAACTTCAACAGAAAGACATCAAAGTAACTAGTAGTCTAATACAAAAACATTGGTAATTTGGTGTTTCAATGTTGAAGTTACTAAAAATAATTGCGGGAAATTTAAATTTTGCTACTAGGGAAGGAGTACACAGTTAATTTTTTTGTAAAGTGAATGGAATTGTTTGAAAAAATATATTTGAACATTTGTAATTACATTATGTTTTATGAAATTCAATTTTTGAAAATGAGAAATGAATAAAGATGGCAAAGAGTTTAAAGAATGTTTTCCAATAGAAATTAAAATTGATTCTTTTTTTAAACACGCTCATAATTTATTTATATTATATTATTACAAATAAATATAACATTATACTATCTCAACTATTAATTAATAATATTTTATAATTATTTAACCTGAAACCAATTTGTTTTAAAATTTTGTACAATGCTGATCGCCTAAATATTAGTAAGTATGTTATCATCTGCTTGAATAGCTACTAACAATTTATTTAATGTTGGTAGTTCATTTCTTTGAAAATTTTTTTTTATTTATTTGGTCAACAACACTTGCCAGGTTTGCCAGGTTTTTTCTTTGGTGGCAACAGTAATCCTGTTTCCCTAGGTTTCTTCATTATTTTATATACAACATTTTTTTAATACTATCATAATTGCTACAATAGATATAATATTGTCTTTTTAGCGGTATTTTCGAATTGAACCAATAACAGAACAAATACATAACTTTTTTAGTCTTCTGTCACTCCATCGAATTAAAAAAACAGACTATAGTTCAAGTAGTGTACACTAAAGTGTTCTTTTTAGTGCAAATGACGTTAGATTGACGTCAGATACGTCGTTCTTTTTGGTGGTACATCGGTACTCAGTGCAACAATTCACTGCACTAGCTGCCCTAGCTCCAAAGGTAGTGCAGAGGCAGAAGTTTTAGTTCAGAATGTTAGTTGACCGTTACTTTTGTAATTATTTGTAATTTTAAATAAATTTAATTTAATTTTATAGTTTGATATCTCTTTACGTGTTCTATTCTTTAAGCAAGCCCCAAAACTGGATGAAGAATTTATAAGCAATTGTGATCATCTAAAACACATGTATTTGGATTGTATTCTATTTTCCTGAGATTTTCAAGGTTTAAAATATTCTTTAGCATATTTAAAATATTTTTAAATATGTGCTGTGTGGGTTGTCAATGAAATAATATATTACCGTCATTCGGTTCATCTAAACGATCGAAGAATTGATGAATTGGTGGCGGCAGCACAATATCTTCATCATTAATTGGGATGGAACGCTTACATATTAAAAAATTCTTGCATATTATGGCTCACCATATTTATTATCTAATGCGTTATTTTTAACAGTGCAAAGTACAACACCCCTGTCCTAATTTAGTTCTAGTTCTGCTCTTTTTGGTTCTAGTACAGTTCTAGTTCAGCTAAAAAAGGACAAACCTTTAGTCGTTTTAGAGGCCCAAAAAGTTCCTAACCTACAGCTATTCCAACACAACTTTTTTTTCCGAAATTTGAGTTACAAGCAGAAAGACAGGATTTTTTTGAAATCATTGAGTTTTTGTGAAACATACAAGAATAAAAGAATGGAAATGCCTATAATTTATGATTACAAATTTTTACTCCAGATATGCCATTTGATACAAAAATTCGTTTACTTACATGCATTTTCTTTTGTTTAATATTACTATTACATTTCTTTGTCCTTTAATTCCATTTCTAATGAATCTTCACTGATAGGAAAAAAGAGGCAAATAAGTTAAACTGGATAACATCATTTTAAAGGTCATCTAAAATAATTTATTTTATACACAATAATTTTCATAATAGCAATATTAGTAGCACTTGCTTGCTCAAAATAATTTCTCTAACGCTCTTTGCGATGAATAATAATGATTTTAAATAAAGATTGTACCCCAAACCTGATGAATCTTTTTGGCAAGTATTGCTTTTTTTTAATAATGTATTGACTTCTGGTTTTCAGCAACTTAGGATCCACATAAAAATAAGTAAAGGAAATAAAACGAAGGAAAAGCTATGAAATATAGGATTAAAAATTTTTTAAACAAATAAAAAGGAGATGAACATTGTTTTTACACACTGTCAAACCAAACATTATTTTATATAAAAAATATAAAATACAAGAGTGAAGTATCTTCAAGTCTTAAAGAAATTGATAACAAATTATTTTAAAATTTACTTTTGAAATTTTCAAAGCAGATCAGCACATAAAACAACGAATAAAATATGAATATGAGAGTAAAACGCTTGTCAACCATAAGAAATCAAAAGCAAAGTATATAAAATTTGTTTTTACATTTTTCAACGTTAAGAAAATGAATAATAAATTACATAAAATTTGCTTTTCCGCTGTTTAAACCAACTCTATTTGATTTGATAAGAAAAAAATATCCAAAATAATACAGAGATGAAACACTTAAGCCCTAAAGAAGTTAATCATAAAATGAATAAAACTGTTTTTTATACTTTTAAACTATAAAAGTAAATATCGGGCTCAAAAAAAAAAAAATAAAAGCATGAAGGAGAATATAAAAACGAACAACATAAAACGCAAAAACGTAATTATTTAACGACCGACTTGTTTATACTTTTCCATCTGGGGGGTTATTCTCGAACTGATGGAAAGTTTTCACTCCCGGAGAATAACATTCACCACTTATTCCCCGTTACTAAAAATGTGATATTCTCGAACTAAGAGGGAGTATTTTTCCGACGTTTACTCCCGGGAAATTATAGCACGTTGTTGTCAAGTCATATATTAAGAAGAGATGGAAAGGGACCAATAAAAACGGCAGTAGAAAGAGATGTGTTTATAACAGCGGTTTTTATTTTAATTTAAAATATAGTAATCGTTTTCTTTACGTTAATCGAAATTATTTTAAGGCATTTTTTAAAATAAAATTCATGGTAGAGAAAAAGTCTAGACATCTTCATGTTACAGCTATACAGAAGCAACGACTAACTGAGTACATAACCAAATATTCCGATATGAATAGCTCGGATTTCGCCGCGTAAGCTTCCAATCATTAAATTATATTTCTGACTGAAGCTTTATTATCATTCAAACAAATTATTGCTTAACTGCTTAAATGCATTTACTCTGAGCAGAAACTGTCTTGATGGTGCTGCAGAAAGTGCTTCAGCTTAATCTTTATTTTTAGATTTTCCTCGGCCAACAATATTTCCTCAGCATCCATCACAATAAATTATATATAAAATTAGGGGAGAATATATAATGTAAGATATTATTTCAACCGGCTTTAGTTGTAATCTCTAATGGTTATTCTACAACCAAATATTATAGTTAATAAAGATATATTATCTATTACTTCTACTTTTATTAGGATCGGTTAGGTTAGGTTAGATATAATTCACGAACATAACAACAACTAACGCGAAAACCACCGAAGTAAGACCGAGCGAAGCCGATTCAATTTCTCCGGCAAATTCTCCTGCTTATTTTTGTAGAGAAAATACCGGGGAATCTTTCGGAGTACTTTCCTACGAAAACGTGAGAAATCGAAACTCGAGAATACCAACTATGGAATCGTAGGAATTTTTTGACAATTCTCTCGGAATTTCCACTCCCGCAGATTCGAGAATAAGGCCCCTGAAAGACACGCGCTACGAATGTAAAATTCCTCACCTCGTATCGAATGATCCAATCCCCGTAATCTCCCTATCATCGCGGCCAACTTCTCCTTGTAATCGCATCGTTCTCGTACAACTTTTCGTTGAACCTCCTCGTCAATTCCTTTTCCAATTCCGCCTCCCTAACCCTAACCGATTCGTCCAAGTGATCCGAAAAGGCCATCGATTGCCGCTTCAATTGACTCCTGATTTCTTGTTGCGAATCGTTCATCATTTTCAAGCACTACATCAACAACAACAAAAAAAATCAATTAACAACCTTCTCCCTTCCTTCTTGCGTGGAACGAAATACCTTCCTATTGAATTCGGTTTCGAGCAATCGCTTCTCCTTCTCCACTTCGGCGCAAATCTGTTCCGTCGACAAAACGTCAGCCCCGCTCTTCTTGGCCTGTTCCAAAGCCTTATTCAGCCGTTCACTGCCGACCGTCTCCAACTTCTTCAGTTCCTTCTGGTAGTAGAGCACTTTCGCCATGGCGTGCAGCACGAATAGATCTAAATCGCCCTCTCCGATATTTAGCTTCTTCTCTTGTATATTCGTCTCCGGAAATAGTATTCCCAATTCGTCGCCGAAGTGTGTCCTCGCCTCCAACACCTTCTTCCAGTATCTCTCCGTCACGCTCGACCTCACCTTCTCCTCTTCCAATTCCTCCTTGGCCTGTTTCAGTTCAGCGGCGATCGCTTCGATGTTCCTCAGCGCTTGCTCTTTGACGCTCTCCTTCACGTCGAACTCGGTCTTCTTCAGGAGCTCTTTCAGCTTGTTGTAATCCCTGATCGCGTGTTTGGCCTCTTTCTCGGCGCTGTGGATCGCCGCGTCTCTGGCCGCGGTCTGCTCTTTCAGGGATTCCCAAGCGCTGGGGCCCAATTGGTGTACCGATTGGTCGACGATCGACTCGACCTCTATTATGTAGTGCCTCAGGGCGTTGATGGCTTTCGTGTAGGTGTCGATGGCGATTTTGGCGGCATCCGCGGTTGACTTTTCTAATTCGGCTAGGTTCTTCGGGTGTGTGTCTGGTACGTCGGTTTCAGGTTTGGGGCCAACTGAAATGGAAAATTTTGATATGTCAGGAAAGAATCTATTCTCCTTTGATCATAAATAAGGATATAATAAAATACAATAAGGATTAAAGGTAATTGCATTTATTGCAACATATGGGAAATTTTTTTATTGTTAAAATATACTAAAACTCGGTTGTGCATGTCTAAAAACGCCTAAATTTATTTTGACATACGTCACGTGACCACTGGTATGGTGGTAAATTTAAAAAATATGCCGTGAATCTGCAAAAAGTGAGGTTAGATGACATGATATGCAAAAAAGTTATTTGAAAAAGTTGCTTAGAATTCAATTCTGAAGCCGCATGCAAATTTTTGTAAACATATTTTTAAGAAAATAAAAATCACAATTTTTCCAAATATTGTTTCATTGAATTACATATTTCCATTTTTTTTCACTTTTAGCAGCTCAACTGCAGTACTATTTCCAAATTTGGTTGATACTCAAACAGTTTTGTCAATTTTTGCATAATTAACATAGCGAAAACTGAATAATACGATTTCAATGTGACAATTGTTGTTGCAAGGGACTGTATCTAGTAGTAATAAATAAAATTGTACAAAGATTTTCACTCTAAACCACTTAGCAAACATTACTTTCATTGAAAATTATCATTTTTTTTTTTCTTGTTTTCTGCGTTAAAGTGAAATCGGTAGTCCAGAACTGATAACACTTAACATCTAAGCCCTGACAATGTTATTGCACCCACCGAAGGTATTTATGTAGGTTGCGAAATTACAAAACTCAGTAGAAATAAATAACGAGTATTTTTAGTTAATGATAGGAATACTTAATAAGCAAAAAACATTTAAACAATAACTAGTAGTAATGAACAACTAAGAAATTAAACTCTAAAAGTGCATACTTGTTAGACATACATATCGTTCTGTTTCTGATAAGTAAAGTAGGCTTTGAAATTATAAGCAACAAAATAATGTAGTAAACTATTTTAATTTTCTGGCAAATAGGCAATAACTATCATTTTTGTTTTATCTACTATTTATTATTCGTTGTTCTCCAATTTCAAAATTTACTTTAAAACCTTTGGTGCGTGCATGTAGTATTATCAGTATTTGACTAACGATTCCACTTAGATCCGAAAACAAACAAAATATAATAATTTTCATAAAAGTATGTTTGCTAAGTGGTTTAGAGAGAAATGTTGTAAATTTTATTTATTATTTACTAGATACAGTCCCTTGCAAAACAATTGTCACACCGAAATCGTATTTTTCAGTTTTCGCTATGTTAATTACGCAAAAATTGGCAAAACTGGGTACCAACCAAATTTGGAAATAGTACTGCAGTTGAGCTACTAAAGGCGAAAAAAATGGAAATATGTAATTCAATGAAACAATATTTGAAAAAATTGTGATTTTTATTTTTTTTTAAATATGTTTACAAAAATTTGCATACAGCCTCAAAATTGAATTCTAAGCAATTTGTTTAAATAACTTTTTTGGATATCATGTCATCTAACCTCACTTTTTGCAGATTCACGGATATTTTTTAAATTTACGCCATACTAGTGGTCACGTGACGTGTGTCAAATAAATTTTGGTTTCTGACATGCACAACCTATCCCCCAAAAAAGTTTTAGTAATATTTTAACAATAAAAAAATGTCCATTGTTGCATATTTATGCCGGTCACTTATACTACAGGTGGCTCAGTTTTTAGCCTCGGCCTTATAAGTATATGAGTTATAGACTATAACCAACCAAAAAATACAAATAAGTTTACAGGTTAAATTTTACTCGAAAGTTAACCAATTTGATTATGAATCTACTATTTAATTTGAATTTCAGAATAAGTATAAATCAGTACAAAGTTGAAGATGATAACCAAAGCACGGACAAACGCGTTGGGAGAAGCGGGGAAGCGGAAGACTCAGTGGCGTTGTCTACACGCAGTCTATGCCTAGGAAATTTGCTAATGTATCCAACATTACATATGTAACTAACATAGTTTTGCGAGTCAGTTAGAGAATATTATAAGAGTATTCCACGTAACTGGTTCATTAAAGTTTATGATGTTCTATATTTACTTATATTTGAGATTTTGGCACCAGTATCTGTTCGATTGGAACTATAAATGTAAATACCCTAAGCCAAAAATATCACTTCCGGTTGACCGGAAATGGACGTCAACTTTGTTATTTTAAATAAAAGATATAATTTTTTGTTCATTTTTGGATTCTACAACTATAAATAAACGTCAGTTTTTCATTAGCTATACCTATAGCTACATGTTACCGTTTTTTAGTTATTTAAGTTTTTTCTTTTTTTTAGTCATAATCATTGCATCATGAGAAATTAATATCTCGGTTAATACTGCAAGTAGAGACTCCAAATTTGTTATGTTATGAATGTAGATATAACTCTAAGAAACGGTAAGCACACTTATCTACATCTAACATTACAAAAAGTCGTCATATCTCAAAATCTAGTAAAGATAGGTATAGGGAATGCTCATACAAAGTGATAGGGTATGATATTTACTTCTTAATTCCGAATTAAAATACAGGGTGTTCTATTTAAAAAAATTGAGTTTTCTGCATTTGAAAAATTATGTCACTTTGTTCCTCAGTTTTAAATACCGCTGTATGTTTAGAGTTGTAAAGTGTGGGCTTACCGTTTCTTAGAGTAATATCTACATTCATAACATAGCAAATTTGGAGTCTCTACTTGCAGTATTAACGAGATATTAATTCTCAATGATGCAATGATTATGACTAAAAAAAAAAAAAGAAAAACTTAAATAACTTAAAAACGGCAACATGTAGCTATAAGAATAGCTAATGAAAACTGACGTATTTATAGTTGTAGAATCCAAAAATAAATAAAAAATTATATCATTCTATTTAAAATAACAAAGTTGACAACCATTTCCGGTCAACCGGAAGTGATATTTTGGTTAAGCTATTTTGCATTTATAGTTCCAATCAAACAGATACTGGTGCCAAAATCTCAAATATAAGTAAATAATAGAACATCATAAACTTTTAATGAACCATTCGTGGAATTAGCCTGTATACAGGTTCTGTATTCACAATGTAAGAGAACTTCATATTTACAAAGGAAAATCTAGAAGTATTATGTGGTTACAAATTTTTAAAACCCTTATTAAATTACAATGAAAAGTAACAATAATTAACATAATTTAATGCCAAAGAGGCTTCCCCTGTTTTTTGGCCTAGTTGCATCAATATTTTGAATAGAAGTCTTGATTAAGGTAGGGGCGTTTATTGGATTTATTAAGGTTTAATACATTTTTTTTTGATAATAGTTTAAATTTAACGTGCCGCTTAGACACCTACCTAGACCTTACCATCATTTTCAAATATATTGTTGTGGAAAATTACAATGTTTTGATATTAATAATCTGTAAATTATATCTAATCAATGATAAAAAGGTTTACCAAGTTTTTGTTTTAATATTTTAAATAGTTAATGACTCTTTATTCCTGCTTGTTTTATCTTTTTTTTTAATAAAATACAAGAAATAAAGAAAATGTCACTATTACCTATTTAAATAAGTAATACAATTATATATTTTATCTTGTTACAGTGCTTAAAACGTATTCAATAAATTATTTTAGCAATTCTTACTTTTCAATAAAAGCCTAAACGGAGATATTTGTGTGCTGCACAAATATAAATAAACAGCTGCATCTAAGACGCCGCCAATGCGTAAAATATTGCGAAAACAAAGCTGCGTTGTGGTTCGTGTCGAACAAACAAGTTATGTATATATGCGTCATCGCTGTACATTGAAATATTCCACGTGATTTACGGGGGCATGTAGTTTTTATACATGGGTGTGTTTTTCTTACTCGGCCAAAACAACTAGAGGATTTATACGGGCAATCGGGTTACTTTCTATCGACACCCGTATGTGCGTGTGTTCGCTCGGAACGCAGACCTCCTTACTGTGAGGCGGATATTAACATAAATTACACATAACAGTTAAGCAACTAATGACTATCAACTATTTAATTGAATGTAGGGCTCGCCTCTGATGAAAGCGAATCTCAATTAACGGCAAGACAACTGTGTACGTATGTGAATAAATAAATGAACTATAAATCACAAGGTATGCAATTGCACTAGTACACAAATCATTTACTAAAAAAAACGAGGCACTTGTTTACATCGTGGACAAACAAATGTGGACTTATTCCGGGCGTGTCCGATTAAGTGGTAAGGTTGGATCCTACTTTGGTATTGATGATCTACTAGGGTGTAATAAAACTGAATCCTTTTTAGGTAGCTTAAATTTTGGTCTGACCTCTGGAACTAGCTTTCCCGAATCAGTATACAGAGTAGCGGGCATGTAATAGACACACTCCTGGTTGTGGCTATCAGCTATGTCAAATAATCGGCTTAGTGTTGATCTACTATCATCTCAAACCTTCGACATGACTACGGGATAATCCAGTACAAAAAAAAAGAAACCTAGGAGTGCAATACAAAATTACCATGTGCTGACCGCAAAATTACAAATGTAAAAAAATATTAACAAAGGTTCTTAAAAATAAAGTAATGCTGTTTAATTCATATTTGAAATAACATTCAGAACAATTAAATTATTCGAAAGGTCGTGAAATTGAATATAATAGCTTACCTAGATGTCTTGAGTTTCCTTTTTTTTACTTGTTGTTAAATTAACATTTAAAAAAAACACTCAGACAAAAAACATCTGCATGTTAATAGCAAAAAAACAAATAAAATTAAAACGTTTTAAAATGTAATTTGAATTATTGAACCCTGTAAAATGTAAACTACAATTAATTTGAAAATAGAATGTATGATAAATATCAGCACATATCATCAATGTATACAGCTCCGGACAAAACAAAAATGAACGTGACAATATTATATTGTCACGTGCCACTATTTGAATTTTGAACTGTGCCAGCAGATGGCGCTGCCTGTATGGCACGTAGGTCACATCACACGAGATAGTCAAGCCGTCCATAGAGGACGCTGTAGTATGTTTCATTGTACTCACTAGATATATAAAGTGAAATGTTCATCCATTTTGGATCCGAAAAAACACTATTTTAAATGGTATGCATGTAGTTATTAATGTTTTATTCATGACGTGTTCTTCTCTCTCTAACACAAGTTCTTGATGTGCCGCGGTGCTTCGCATATCTAGTGACTTTAATTCATTAATACGCAATCGAACTTTCATTCACATTCAGGAAAGATGTAGACCGCTCTAGACCCAGACGCGCAAAATATAAACATAAATCTTATTATAGTAAAAGAAACTAGACGCAACTGCATTTTTATATTATTCGAAACGTATTGAAACACAAAATACTACTATACTTATTTTGCCATAATAGGATTCAAATTTTAACTTTTTTTTTTTTAAAGTGTTCTCTTCCGATAATTGTTTTAATTTTAAATAATATTACTTCCTTCATTATTCTATAACTTCTGATTAACGTTTACACCTGAAGATAGCGTTGATGCCGAAACATGTTGTGTAAGATACATATTTTAATTACTTCAACATCAGAACACGAATTTCAGTATTATTTAAAATTCAAATCCACTTAAGTGAAATTTGAAAAACTGGAAGAAAATTTGAAATTGTGTTTAGATCGAATTTTGTACATTTTTTACTAATAAAAAAAAATATTTGCATCAAATACGTAAAAATAAAAACAAAATATTTACCTTACGTATGTAAATATAAAAAAAAAAATTAAAAGATCCCAGATAAATAAAATTAAAAAAAAAACAAGAATATTTAAATGTTAATCGGAATAAATTTCACAAAATCGATTTATACCGTACTATTTTTTGATCATTTTTTAGGCCTTACGTAAAAAAATGCCTACTAAATAAATATCCAAGCAGTAAAATTCATTTAAAAAAGAAAAACAAAACAAGAACAGCACCACAAAAAAATCAAAAGGAAACTAAAATCCGAAAGAAAACGAAAAAAAACGTGACACAATAACCGAAATTTGAAAAAAATAGTGGGAAATTTAAATTTTTAATTTATTGATCAATTTACAGGACAAACTTGTTTTCAGTGTTCCTATTGCACATATATAAAAAAATTCTTCCATTAATACCCAAGCATTAAAATTTAAATTTCCCGCAATTATTTTTACTTCAACATAAAGATACCAAAATATCTATAACTGTAGTACAAAATCATTTGTAATTTCAAGTTTCAACCCTTAAGTTACAAAAAAATATTGCAGGATATTTAAATGCTGCTATTTGAGGATAGAAAATGAGGTTTAGATACTTTTAGCAAAAATAAAAAAAACATGCTGTCAATCCCACAAAAACTAAATTTGGGGAAATAAGAGGAAAATTTTAAATTTAATTTATTTAGATGCAAAATACAACCTAAACTCTGTGACGGATATTTTCTTGATAAAAAAATACCAGCTCAACACTTCCAAATAATTTCTCTTTAAAAAGAAACTAAATTTTATTGAAATGCAGTAAAAAGTTGATTTTAAAATCTTAAATTGATCTATTTAAAATAAAAAAACACCAGATTGAATTAAAATTTACCTATCTCAACCTCCGGTTCTCCGTCACCTTTAGCAGGACCTTCCAGTCGAACTTCACTGTACACTTCTGCAGGGACTTTAGTAGCTTCACCGATAGGGGCAAGGACCGGAGTGGGAGCTGCACGTAAAAGTTAGTATTGCACACCAAAACGTTAGAAACACCACCCTCAAACGGAAGCAGAAGAAATCACTTACGTTTATAATCTTTTTCGATGTCAGTTATTTTTTTTTTTCCCTTTGTTGGTTGTTCCCCTTCTGTTGATGGTGCTGGAAATAACGCTGCCTTCCAACCATTGTAGATATCCTGGATGGACTCCTTGTAGCTTTTCTCCTCCTCGAAGACGAATTTTATAATGTTGTCCGTGAATGGCACATATTCGGTTAAGTAACAACGAAAATCCGGATCGTATTTGGCATAACCAATTATGGCGCCGCTGAGCACGGCTATCGTGCCGAATGTAAGGGCAGTGCCTGTGTAAGTCTTCTTCGGAGGCGGTGGAGGGCATATTTCGCTACGTTGCTGCTCTTTACTATAATAACGCATCGTCCTGATATAATCTTGATGTGCCCCCATTATACCTCTAAAATTAAATTCGTACTCAGAAGTCTAGCTAGTTTAGATGTTTATGCAAGTAAAATTCGCTCTTTTACATTAGATTGACGTGTAATAGGATTGCATATGTAGTGCATTCAATAGCTCACAGCAATAGACACACACGTGATGACATAATAGGGCAATGTCAGTGATAAAAATACTTGTGTAATTATCCTTTTTAAAACGAAAGTGCCGACCACTTACCCCTGGTAACCTAGTTGCTGATACCCTGACAATTCTGAACATCTTCCGTGGGGCACCCGAAACGGGAGCGGGAAAAACAAACTAATCAAGACAGAAATACACCCGTGATCCTGAACTTCAGTGCATGCAAAAGAGACAGACGGGATGTTTCGTGTTTTCGGCGGAGGTGAGTCTATTTCACTGATTTTGACAATTATTTACAAGGATTTTGATGTACAGCATACTGATGTCATTAAATTAACAATACTTATCAACGGTAAATAAATAATTACGAGTGCGTCGTGACAGTTTTAATAACTCGAAAGGATCAATTGTTTTCCGGCATTAAGATAACCTCTATTCTAGTGACTTTTAATTTCTGAACGTTAGCAACAAACTTACGTTGTATTTAAAAAAAGAACTCGCAAAAATGAAACGGGAAAAATGGGTCATTTCGGGTAAATGATTATATTGTGCACTAGTATTCTACACATTTCGGGGCATTTCCTTAGCAAAATAACTTCTATTGCTATCTTCCTCAATGAATTTGTTGTTATTGCAGTTGCACATGTTGATATACCATAAAACCGTATAACAATTTTAAATGTGTCGCGAAAAGTTTAATTCTTTTCAGAAAAGAATCGTCTTTTATGTTACAAACACAAGAAAGATTTTTGACATATTTGTCATCAATCATGATCTGATCCTGTTACGCCTGTGATCTGTATCCAATCTTAGATCTGCTCGTGAAAGAAATTAAAATGGTATAAAATGACCACCGTTTAACACCACAAAATTATTACGAAAAGGGCACCTTGAAGTCTTGAATTATTATCGCTTTCAAACACTATTTACCTGAAACTTAATTCTGACCATCTCAAATAAGTGACATAAGGTAAAAGAAAAGTGCATATACAACGGTAAAAATGATATAGATAACGGTTATTGGATAATAAACCTCTAGTAATTGAAAGAAAGAAGAAATTAATATATGTACATGCAGAATTCTTGGAAAATGTATTAATACATATAAAACTATAATATAATATATAATAATAATAATAACTAATGGTATTACTATTAGCTGTTACATAAATTAAGTATTTTAGATTTCCAATTAATTTATTAGGATTTTAAAAAAATTCACAAGCTTTAAAAGTAAAACTGATAAACTTAGCCCCCTCAGTCAATATACGATGACCAGTGGGCATATTCTAAATTTTAATAACATTAAACTTTTACGTTAAAAATAGTATAATTTGTGATAAGTATTAAATTATTTATTATAATAAATGAACACAACGTAATATCAGACAAATTAGCTGTGGTAAATCTTTAAAAGTGGTTAAAATTGAAAACTAGACAACCTGATGCATATTATTTATTCTTTTTTATTAAATTTAAACAAAAAAGTAATCAGTACAAGAGCTCATCAGTAATATGATGTGAGGTAAATAAATTAGATATAAATGATTCTCGTTTCTAATCTATATAAATATTTCTTTTAAACATCTTTAGTATGGCTTGTTTCGGTCATTATATGATTATCTTCAGGTGTAAACGTCAAAATTTTTAAATATTAGATTAAAAGGAATCGAATGTATTAAAAACACCTTTTTATTGATTGGAATTTACTTTTATAAGGTAAACAAAATTCAAATTTCCCGGAATTATTTTTAATAGCTTCAACATTATAGCATGAAGTGAATAAAATAAATAAATAAATAAAATAAATATTAGTAATGGGTTACTACGAAGCCAACTGCTATTTTGTAGCAGCTAACAACCGTTAGCAGTTTGTAGCAGCTATTCAATATCAAAAGAAGCTGCTACTTTTTGTTGCAGTTTCCTGATGTAGTAGACAAGAAGACAAGTGCGAATGTTGTTTCACAACATGTATATTCGTTGCAGTATAGCATTAAAGTTGAAGTAAGAAGTATGATGCGACGAGTTTTTGTAGTTAATACTAATAAAATTGTGTACATACATATATCTCCACTCGTTACTTACTAAATCAAGTAGAGTCGTCCGCAATATAAATACATACAGATATTGAGTGAATAGCGGTAACAATAAGACACTACAAGCTGTATGCAAAGTTGTAGAAACAGTTTATCTGTTTAAAGTATATCGCTATTTAAGAAAAACTGGTACAAAAAGTAACAGGTGCAGATTGTAGCTGCTAACGTAAAAAAGCACCACTGCTAAATATATTTGCGGAACATTTGAATTTTGTTTACGAGGTAACCTCTTAGGTTGACCACACTGTAAAAAATTACAGTAATTTTGCCATGGTAAATTAGGAATATTACATGTAATAACGTTGTGAATTTACCACAATAAATCATGTAAATTTTGTTTTACTTGATTTTTCTATGATATTTAACATGGAAAAAAAGATTTCGGTAAAATTTATAGCTTTTTCATGTAAGTTTAAGATGTAATAAAAATTCGAAAGGAAAATACAGGAAATTTTTTTTTTTATGTTTACTATCAAAATTTACTTAAAAGTGTAAAATTGACAATTTTTTTTGGGTATTTAAATTTGGGTAAAAATTTGAGGATCTTTTATATTTATTTTTACTTGAATTTTCGGGTAAAACTGTAGATATCGTAGAAAATACGAAGTTCATATGCCGCAATGTGATTGGTTATTAGGTTATTTAACTGTACGCGTTCGGCAAATATACAGTTCATATAAATATTGCATACCAATTTTACAGTACAATCTTTGAAAAATACATCAGCATGTGAAATTTACTAGATGGTAGAAATTTTACCTTATGAAGCAAAACCGGTAAAATTGTAGGCAACTTTTTTTACAGTGCATCATTTTTATTATTATTATTATATAAAATAGATACCAGTAGATATATATTTGTGACAATTTTCAAGTTAATTATTTGTTTACTTTCAACAATCAAAATTCAAAATCACGAAAAATATAAAATAATCATTTGTTACCTTCTTCTATATTAATCAAAATGATCCTGATTTTCTACTTCCCTGCCTTACCTTTTTTTAACTTTATATCAAGAAAAAAAATGTCTATAGAAACGTAACCACTTTGACAGAGATGCTAACGTTCTAAACTAAAGTAAAATTCCTTTTCTGTTTGCAGCTCTAATAAGAACCTGGTCTAGGGGTATACTGCAAAGGCCGGTAATAAAAAGCAAGAATTACCTATCGCTGTTGAACAATCAGAACAGACAGATCTCACATGCCATCACTGGCAGACATCCACTATCTACACAACATGCTCTCACCACCAATACTTTACTGGCAAATCCTCACATACAACAACTTGCAAATAACATCTTGCAAACACGCACGCTGACAAAGTTTTCTTGGAAACAAGGCAAACGCAAGACCGTAAAATCAGTGATAAGACGTTTCTATAGATTACACTGGGGAGGTTGGATCAGAACCAAAGCCGGAAGACATAAGAAGTTGTGGAAGAAAAGCCTACAAAGGCGACGCAGGCTGCGCCAACACGTATTTTGTAACGCCACACAATGTACTATGCTGGATAACATGGTGACCAAGTTTTGGAAGAGACCCAAATATTACATTGATGATCCTTACGCCCCGTATCATACAAGAGAGGAATTTACGCTGGCTTCCAAGCAGCCTAGACCCTATTTTCCGAAAGAAGAAACAAATTAATTCACGAAAAATTAAGTTTATTATTTAATCGTTCCATTAATATAATGTTACAAAAGTTCGTGTATAATAAAAAATAAATCATTTATATACACAATACGTATGTATGTTATGTATATGTCTCTCTACTCGACGACGTTCCTCATTTTTCCCAGGCCTTCGATTTCAGTCTCCAGGACATCTCCGGATTTCAAGAATTCTGGTGGATTTCTATGAACTCCGACACCTGCCGGCGTACCTGTTAATATTATATCGCCCGGGTGTAAAGTAATCATCCTAAAATGTAAAAATTAACAATTACAGTAAACCTAAATAAAATGTTTGTTTGCTGTGTAGGAATATGGTCTCAACTATTTTAGGGAATGGATTTAGCATGCCCTATAACCTAAAAAAATAATTTATGTGCAGATCACGTGTCTTCGAATATACTACTAACTTGAAAATCGATCAAAAATTGAGGTTAGGTTATGGGATATCCAAATATCCCAGTTCTTGCTACAAATATGTTAATACAATTTTAATATAAACTATTTCATAAACATTAATCGTGATAATTTTGTTTAATAACCAATAAAGAGCTTTACATTAGCTTATAAAATCGAATTTTAAACCCAGGGAACCATATTTAAATTTCCCAGAATTATTTTTAGTAACTTCAACATAAAGGTATTAAAATAACTGTTAATGTAATATAAAATTGCTAGTAATTTCATGATTCAACGTTGAAGTTACTAAAAATAATTGTGGGAAATTTAAATTTGGTTGTCTAAGAAATAATAATAAATATCAGAATCGCAAAGTATTTTTCATGGTGTTTTCTTAATTCCTTCACTTTTAATGTTATTGGTTTGTATTGTGATCGATTTTATAATCCTAAAATGAGGAGTCACCTTCGAATAACATTTTTTGGGAAATTCTTACGAAATAATCTGTGCGTATTTTAATTTTATGTTTCATTATACCCCACACTCTTATTTTTTAACATACACCAACATACAAACATCAGAGTTGGATATTTCAGAGGTGCAGTCGTATGGAGTCCCATCAGGCAAATGCTGTATACATATATTACATATAACCCAATATAATTTTCAGCAAAATGTCCACGAAAATTCATACTTAATTTATTCTTTGTCAGCAGAACTACCACTTATTCTGATCAGAAAATGATGTCAGATTATTATATAACCTATGTTATATATAAATTATCTCTCTGAGATTCTTCTTCTGATGCAGTACTCCCTCTTTTAAGAGTTCACATTTTGTTGGTTACTAGCTTTTCTGCTCTTCCTTTAACACATTTAAATTTACTCGTAGAAACAAAAAATAAACCACACAATCAATAAAAAGCCAAATGATTGAGTAGATTTTAAACGGTTTATTGCCGACGCCATCTATTATTAAATAATTCAATTAAACCCAAGTTACAATCCGGCTTGGTACAGAAATGTTCCACGGGCGCACTATAGATGGCACCACAAGTATTTTCTTATGGAAAATGATTATCACTACATATGCACAAGAGAAATTTTCTTTGACCATATGTGTACTGGTATAATATTTGGTTGCATGAAGGATTTTTTGCTCTTTATTTTTTTCCCGTTAAATGATAAAATTTTGAGAACGTTTTTTGTAAACATGTATGCTATTTCAATGCCATTTAAAACAAATGCTTCGCGACTATTTTTTCCAAAAAAAATCAAGATTTTAAGTTACGTATACTTACTGAAGTTGCAACAAAACATAAAAAAGGGTAAAAAGAAAACTTAATAAAATATTATAAACGGGGTATTGAAAAATAGAATTTTGTTTTGCAAAAACTTCAAACATTTTTTGAATCAATAACACGTAAAAATACTCAAATTCACGATATGAAGTTCTTGAATGTTGGGTTCCATTTGTAGCATCATATCTATGCTAATCAATATTTGCTGTTAAGACACAAAAAATCAGAAATTTGACTTCAATTGAGCTAAGCAATCAAATGCTGGTGTCTCCCAATTCAGTTCGAAGCAATTTTTTGAGGTAACTTTGAATTGAAAAAGAACATTAAAACAAATATCACTTATCTAACTTCATTTTCAGGTTTCTTGTTAAAATACTTTTTATCGACTACGTGTTTTTATGGATAAAAGTGAGGTTAGTTTACGCGATAATGAATCAATAGGTTACATACAAACATAATTGTTAAAAAACAAGAAAACTGATAGAGCAAAGCTGGCAGGTTTTAAATACAGTTTAATGAGTTTTGGTGTCAATATATGTAATTCTTACATAATTTACGAAAGTAATAACATTGTAATATCATTTGCGAAACAAATTTGAGTTTCCCAATTTTCATGAAATTTCACCGTAGCATCATAACATTTTTACAGTTTTCAATATCTATAAACGGTTTTATTGGCGCAGTTGCGACCAACTTACCTATACAGATGTATTCGACACTATGCCTCCCTAGCAGAGTCCTAAATTCAACCACTCAACAATTTATTATTGATTAATGTTTCATATTATAAATTCTTTATAATATGTAACATTTTAGTGACAAAGTAAAAACGAAAGAATTTCAATTTCTGCCCTAACAGGTGTACATTTCCCCGAAAGGGGCAAATTGGGAAGCGAGAGAAGCTGGCAACCAACATCACGTAGCATAAACATAACCTCACTTTTTTTGTCGATTCACTGCCTTACAGCAGATTCTTAATTTATCTCTGAAAATTGCATGACTTATCCCAAAATCAGCTTTTTATACTAGGGTTATAAAAACGGCCAATGCTTAAAAAACAGGTTTCATAAGATTCATTCATTTAAACTTCAATTCGTGGTTAATATAATCTCTCTTTATGAAACTGATTTTTAATAACTATTTAGACAATCCCCTAAATGACTTCTAAAAACAAAATCAGAAAAACTTACTGTGATAAGTACGAAACCAAGAAATCAATCTTGAAAATCATCTCCGATGTATTGCCACTCTGCTTCAACGTTCCATTAACATACGTTTTGATATTCAAATTCTGCGCGTTCAATTTATTCTTCGTGATAATCGCAGGTCCTAGGGGGCAGAAAGTATCCATACTCTTCCCCAGTAAGAACTGTCCTCCATTTCTCCTCTTCTGCCAGTCCCTGGCGCTAATATCTTGGGCTATGGTATATCCAAAGATATAATCGTCCACTTGATCTTGACGTATGCATTTGCCGGTTTTTCCAATCACCACAGCCAATTCGGCTTCCCAATCTACGCTCTACTGAAAAGAATAAATAGTTAATATAATTAGTTAATAAAATGTTCGGGAGGCCGTTAGCAAAATGTGTGTTAAAAAAGTGATCTCACATTGCTTATCGTCGGCAATTTTATCTTGTCGTAAGGTCCGATGATCGTCGAAGAGAATTTGCTGAAGATTATCGGTTCTGTTGGATACGGTAGCTTCTGTTCGTCGCAATGTCCGCTGTAATTTAATCCTACGCAGGCGATTTTGTCCGGTTTCGTGATCGGGGCCAGTAGATTTACATCTGATAAGGGGACGACGGATTTTCCTGCAGCTACGATCCTAGAAACGACATCAAAACATTCAAAACGTGTAGGTAAGTCTAAGTAACAAAAACAGCGAATAATAAGTCAATGAAAATTGCGCATGCGCATTCAATGGATTTAGATCAGCTGAGTGCATTTTACTTGCATTGCACATGCAATACACGGAATAGAATATGCGCTATTTATATTGCACGCAAGAAAAATTGCGAACTGTAAAGCGGCATTTATAATGAAACAGTATTAAATAAAAATTATATAATAAGAGGATAACACAAACACGTATATTAAATTGTTGAAACATTTATTTTAAAGCCTGTTTTTTTCCTAAACAACTTTTCATTGTTGATACGAACTATCATTCAAAATATGCTGAAAACATTTAATTTTCTTTGCAGTGGTTGTGATTTTTACTGTGGAATCGTCAATTTCAGGTGTAATAATCCCTTAACGACATTGGACGTTTTTTATTTAGGAGTTTTATGTTTTATTAGTTTTTGTAAGTATGTATGGTACAGATCACGTGGTGTTTAAAAGACTTATCAGTTAGTTTTAGGTATATAAGTCATTAAAATATAGTACCCTTGTTAGTTTTAGTGTTTGGAAGATTTATTATTAGAGTTGGGCAACTGTCCGACGGAGCAGATATGTATTGCGACGCGGGCTTCAAATAATGTAATATAAATAAAGCAGATCAATCGTGTTATTGTAATTTAGTATGTATTTATAAAACATAAGTCATACTAATAGAGTTGTAGGACAAAATCGGAGAAAGCGGGCGAACAAACGGCCCACCTTGCGATGCATTCGCATTTTATTTCACTACATATATAGATAAAATAAAAATTTTGACATTTTATAAGAAAAACAGGCTCTGTTGTTACTAACTTGCGACTCTATGGTTCATCGCTTTCTTGGAGTACATGAGCTGGAGCGCACGTTCTGAATACGTACCTGCCGCGCCGGAAAATTTGCCCAACTCTATTTATTATTTTTCGTAAGTACATACTTTTTGTTACCAAAGTGATGCATTAATTACGGAATTAAAAATTGATTATAGAAAATGGTTCTACAGTGTTGTGTTTCTGGATGTAGGAATACATCCAAAGAAGAAAAACTTCATCGATTTCCATATACCGATGAATTGGTGAGTTTTCTTTCTACTTTCTCAGTTGGATATATTTTTTTTACATAGGTTGCAATTTCAAGGTATATAATGAATGAATTAAGAGGATTGGCAATGCTAAACTAAAGATATTACCACCTCAAGAAGTTCACAAGAAATATCAAGTTTGCCATTTGTATTTCCATGAAGTTCGATCCAAAATATTATAGCAAGTCTGGCTTAAAGGAACGTAGTTTACCAACTGTAAATTTGCCAGGTGAGTGAAGAGCACTTCTGTCAGGAGGAAAGAGGCAATATAACTTAAAATTTTTAAGTTTTACAATAGCGCCCACTCAGGAAAATTCTTTTATGACATTCGATCATTATAAATTACTTGCAGGTAATTTTAACATGAGAATTGTTTTTTTTTAATATAGTTATATTTGTTGTCATAACTTTCGTTCGATTCTTTAATTATTAGTTACAGGTATAATTCTAAATGCTAGCTAATACTTAATGCAAGACTGTATTTCAACAGTTGTATTTTATATATAATTTTTCTTTTTTTATTGTCTTTTACAATGTTTGCTATTTTCTCTTTTGTTGACTAGCTTTCATATCATGTAATGTTTAAAATAAAGTTCTATTATTATTATTCTTGTTATTATTATTAAATTTAAAATTGTTCTTAATAATCTCGGAATTCACACCACTAAGCAATTAACTCATTAATAGTTCAAATGTCCACATAAGTTATATATTATATATATTTATATTATGTATCAATACTGCAATTAAATACTGCAACAACTCTAAAAAATTACAGATGAATTGCATACACTTATTGATTTTAAATAATATGTATTTAGATTGTACGCAATTCGAAATCTGTAATTTTTTAGTTGTTACAGTATTTAACTGTGGTATTGATAATATCAACTGTAGATCAGCGGTTCAAATTACGCGCGCTTTCAGTTAGTTTATCTTCCTTCCGCGCCAGCGCTGTATTTGTACCTGTCTTCACTAAGATCGTTTAAATTAAGTTTGTTCGCGTCGCAAGAACTATTTGCACTATTATGCACTTTTTAGAACTTTTGTATGCAAAAGTGCATAATAGTGCAAATAATTCATGCGAGGCGAACAAACTTATTAAGTTGTTGAAGTTTTGTACAGAAGAAAGCCATCTATATTATCTATGGTTACTACATTTACCTACAACATGTAATAATAACCAGTAATATTTATTTTATATTACTACGAAAAAGGTATCTATACTCCATTCACGTTAAAAATGCAGTAGATGGCGGTGCAATCGGCGCTCAAATTACATTAGAATGGAAAAGTGACAGCAAATTCTAAAAAGTTTATTGTTAAAATTTTACCGACAAATGTACTGTTTCAAAAAAAACACTGGCAAGAAAGTAAAGAAAAAAAAATTAATTGATTATCCAAGTGTTAGTTAAGCGAGCATGTATGAACTGGGTTACTCTTATCTCGAACACACCGTACATATTAAGCTTCTTACCGTTTAGCTTTCTCAACAGCACCATTTCCTTCCGCGAGGAACTTCATCAAGTTGTTCGGTACAGAAGAATCTACGGCACTTATGTCGAATACATCTCCGTCCGCTGACAATTGGGCCCCGATGTGTTGAGGGCCGCCTGTCTTCATTTGGAACTGCACTAGCCGCATGTTTACTGCCCCGCTGACGCTGAAACACCTCGTGAGCTGTAGTTTATACGCGTCGTCTAACAGTTTACGGGTTTTATTGTTCAACAATCTCCTGGAGTTAGAAAACAACGCTTTCGTCGCAGCCATTCTAATAATCGCGTACTGTTTACCGAAATTTATATATATTAAGTAAATATAATAATTATTACAACTGTATGTATTTCTCTCGTATAGACAGATGAAGCAGGTGTTCTCGCGTAAGACCTTTTAGGATTTGTCCACGGCTCGAGATAAATTGGATGGATAAAAATCTCGCGAACGCAATTATAATTTTTAGGGCATATCTCAGATGAAATCAGTCTTATCAAATTCTACAGTTTCTCTGTTCGTTTCTCTTCGTAAATTGCGATACGTGTTCACTAGACGCGTTCTACCGTGTGAATACCGATAATACGAACGGCTGTGTATCCCACTGAGGTTTTAAGAAGGGAAGCGGTCGGGGTTATATCATATAAAGCGTGGTTCTGTTATTCGTAAATACAATATTAGGCAAGTGGGAGTGAAAATATTCGAAAGTGGGAGCGTCCGTGACGTAAATATTGCCATTTTTCGCAACATATACAAAGCGGGATATCAGATTTTAGTTTAGTAGATTCGCGTGTCTGCGTTAAATATGCGCGTCATTGATTCGAATTTCGTATTCAAGGTCGTTTTGTGGATATCGCTGATAAAAGAATTCACTTCTGTTTGAGGCTACTTTATTTATATACTTATATGTACACATTAATAAACAAGGAAATATTACATTGTATATATACAGGTTTATCAAAAAGTTTAAACACATTACTCTAACTGAGATGACTTGATCAAATTAAAATCTACTGATGGTTGATTTTCTGTTTCGTAACACCCTTCAATTATATTTGTCCTTTCCTACAGATTTACGTATACATTCCGCTATCCAACTTAATAGTATCAGCAACTGAATCATTGATTTATGTCCTGTATACATAACTAATACCAAATATAATACTAGTATACATATGGTCAAAGACGTATAGTTCCGCTGGCGTACTTTAGAGCGGCGACACTGTAGCTTCTTCGCGGTGGCAGTTAAAAAGCGGCGGGGCAAGAGACGTACGAAAATAACAGTGGCCCAACCGAACTATGTACTTGATATGGAAGCACTTGAGTATTACAGCTGTGGGTAATTCGGAAATCTATTTCTATTGGCAGTAACGTATATAATACGCGTAAATAATCGCGACAAATATGAATTCTATCCCCTGGCATATAAATAAG
The DNA here is from genome assembly GCA_004143645.1 of Protaetia brevitarsis. Taxonomy (NCBI): domain Eukaryota; kingdom Metazoa; phylum Arthropoda; class Insecta; order Coleoptera; family Scarabaeidae; genus Protaetia; species Protaetia brevitarsis. The sequence continues at coordinate 42,188 of RXPK01001555.1, forward strand.
TAGATGGTCTGAGAATCGGATGCTAGGTGTTAGTTTTGCGGTTTATACTTATCCAAGTTATTTTACAGGATGAATGTATGTTTGGAGAGTTGCTCTTTATGAATGCATCTATTATACTTTATCGCTATTTAATTAACGGACTAAACAGAGGTACGCTATAATCGATGATTTTTATTGATGATTTATAAAAATTTCAAATTTATGTTATATATATATTTTATTGTATAATAAAAAGTCTGCATTTGCACTTGGTTGCATACCTATAAAATTTTCTAGTATTAGGTCTCATTTCCAAAAGCAATCTGATATTTCCTAAAAGCAGCGAACGAAAAAAAAAATGAAAATCTTTTAGAAATTGTAAATGCAGGAAATTTGAATTCTGCTAATTCTCTCCTTTTTTTTCTATTTTTTTGTCATTTTTTTTGTTACAAATATATAGTTTGACAGTTCTAACCATTATAAGATATGTACAATAATATAATGTCCAACAATTATATTTTCTATATTGATTCTACAAACAACGAAACAGAAAAAGTTCAAGAGCGACAAAAGCTTATGTCTGATGCTAGCGTACTTGTACTTGTACACTTTGATAGAAACAAAATTGATGAAAATACCTTAAAAGTGCATCCAGATAATAATAATGTTGTATATTTTTTTTTTTTTGTAAAGACCACTCCCAGTAAACCAAATTCAAATTTCCCGCAGTTATTTTTAGGAACTTCAACATTAAAGCATGAAGTTACCTACGATTTTGTATTACATTAATGGTTATTCGAATACCTTTAAGTTGAAGTTATTGAATATAATTGCGGAAGATTTGAATTTTGTTTACTAGGCTGCGATTGAAACTTGTACTGTAATGTTTTAAGTTACATTTTAAGCAAAATGATAAAAAAAATTCTTGTTCGATACGTCATCGACTATCCTATGGAAACAGTAAACAATAATTTTGGAAACAAATATGAGCTTATGTTTTTCAAACATCATGGTATTTCTGAAAGTGAATTTAAAAAAAAAAGAAAAATTTATAGATTTTACAGATACACTTTTTTAATGTTTTCTGATATTTTTATTTCAGTTTTTAGCAAGATAATATTCTTTCGCTGTTAACTGCAGATATATTGACAAGAATTAGCAAAAAAAAAACATAAATTTATATATCAAGAAACAAAGATTATTTTAAATGTCCACTAGTCCACTAAAAGCAAAAATATTTTATCACCGCAAATAAATCAACAGTGGTAAATAAGATATAATATGTGCTATGAAAAAGTTAATAGGCACTTGACGAAATAAATAAAAGCAAATATTCCGTGAGTAGCTTCGCTTTAACACAAAAATATGTTTTAATTTCATTATAAAACGAATATTAATCCATTGAGCCAATATGTGTGTTTTGGTTTTTGTTTTATTTACTAAACTGTTACTTGTTTTGACTCCTTTAATATTCATTTCATAATAATTTTGCGAAATGACAATTCATTTATGAATGCTCTACCTTTACGCTGCGCGCGCAGTTAAACCACTTTCATTCGTCTCGCACCGACTATTCGGTTATCTTATATTTTTACGCGTTTGTGCAACGGAAAATTCCACTTACGTTTAACACGTCAGATCACGTTTAATATTTGTTTGGTCGTACACTTTTCTAAAATCAGCCTAGCTGGGACATCTATAGTACGCCAGCGGAACTATTCTTTGTCCGTATATATATATATATTATATTGTATTTGCTAATACCTAGTTGTCAAAGTTAATCAATTTATAACAGCAAAAATTAGTAAAGTAAAGATTTGTTTGGAGATAATCATTCTTGCCAAGTCACTGTTAAATTTATCTCAACAAGTGCATATACACTAATAAGTTCTAGTAAAAGTAAAATGTTTTTAAATAATGGCGGCATATGCACACAGGCCAACCAACCTTTAAATTATAAAACTTTATCAACAGTTGTTTTCGTATGTTTTGACATTATATTGACATGACATTTACTGAGGACATGTTTTTGTTTATATTGAATTCGTACTCTTTTCAAGTAAAATTTGCATAAAAAAAACAGTAGCGAGCATTTTTTTGCGGTTCTGTTGGCGTCGTGTTCTTTCTTTATTGCTCATGCGCGACTTGCATCGCAGCTAAAAAACTTTAAAGGCCACTTTACAGTTCGCAATTTTTTGTATTGCGAGCAATGAAATATTAGCACACGTTTTATTCCGTGCAATACCAATAAGATTGCACACAGCTGATCGAAATCCATTGAATGCGCATGCGCTATTTGTATTGCACGCAATACATAAAATTGCGAACTGTAAAGCGGCCTTCAAAGTATTTCTTATTAGTAGTAGGTGTATGAAACTGCTTTTTCACGTTAGCAACTACAACCTGCTTCTGCTACTTTTTGTAGCAGTTTTCCTTAGCGGTATACGTTACAGTTTGTTTACAAACCGTACTCATACTCGCAAAAGAGTTTCTGGCCGTGTGATACACAATGTTTTTTGGGCCTACAAATCTCAATTTTGAATTGAAAATAGAAAAGAAATTTTGACACTAGGGAGTTGACAGTATAAGTTGGCACACCTGTTGCATACCTTAGTATTTTGACGTTTCCGAGGATAAATCTTTTTGTGTAGTTTTCTTTCTAGTTTAATATCTATTTATCAATAATAAGTGCAATTAAGACACCAGTTCATCTTAGCATGGTTGAACAGTAGCTTAATGACCATTTATTACACGTCTGTCATGTGGAATCTACTGTGGCTAACCTTTAGTGACATTTTTCCTGTGCTGAGAAGTATTGCAAAATAAGTGTTTCTGGATGGAGGAATATTTCGATCACTTCAAAGTAAGTAACGTTAATCTTTAAACTCAAACTTTTTTATATGAAACAATTTCTTTCAAATATATTTATTACTTTGCGAGAAAAAAATATTTCTTTTCTCAATGTATGTACATATCATGGTTAAAATAATGTGACAGTTATGGAAAAATACAAAAAGTCGATTATCTAAACAGGTTTAATTTCTATTTTTCCCTTAAAAATAACTTCTTCAGTTGTAATTTATCTAAATTTTCTAATATTCTTGTGGATTTTTTGTATACTTTCACTTTTTCCTTATTCTACGATGAAAAAATCTGTTAAAAGTGATATTAATCGTTTTATAAGTAAAAAATGCGCAGTATCTCTTAATACTCAATTTATTATAGGTATCTATTAGATGTGTGTTTCTAATAAATAAAATACATAGTATATATCATAGGAAATATAATAGATTTTCGTATTAACGTATTTTTGCTAAAATTTCAGATAAATATTGACACAAATGGTTTAACAAAAAAGGCTATTACAAATCTAGTTTCATAAGAAAGATACGTTTTAAACTAGGAATTCAAGTTTTAAAACGAGTTATTTTAATGTTTTGAAACGTGTCCTTCTGTAATTGCTAGTGTTTATAAATCGATGTTTTATATTATTTAATTGACAATTCATTGTAAAATGAAGAAGAAGAAGAAAACATTAGTTGACAGTCTGTTTTATTATAACCTCATACGGTCAAATTAACGGTGCTATGATCCGATGTCACTAACCTAAAAACTTTCTTTTTACATATAAAATTCTCTTATAGTATTAATATCAAATATCACTTATCATTCATTCCAGTAAAACATATCGTTCATTTATCCAATTCAACCTTATCTAATCTTTTTTTTTCCAAACTCATGCGCCAACCAATTCAGCTAATTTCTGATTCTAGCATATTATACCTAAATCGACTCACCTCCTGTGAATAACATTAACCTGGCGCAGACCACGCCCGCAAACATTTCTGAATGACCTTGCGAAAGAAGGAAAGGAACACATTCTAATAATAAATGGAATTAACGGTTATTATATCTATCCCGAAGAAAAACAAGTTTTAAAAGAGCTACAACACCACCACAGTCCAAAGGGTCTCCTTCAGACTGCATATTTTACTATATGCTTTCGAACTTTCAAAATTGTAGGCGCCATACGAAAAAAAAAAATGCTACCGGTTCCACGATTTAAAAATAAGCCTGGAATTATAAATACGTAGAATATTGTAATGTACTTTGTACAGGAACCCCATGGGAAGATACAAAAATAAAAAAAAGTGTACGTAAGAGAATGTTATATACGTAACTGCTGGTGAAAGATGTATACGCCAATCTGTTGCTATTACGCATTTCAAACGTTTATATTTAGGTATCATTAGATTAATTTTATTTTAAACGCCGGAATTATTGGGTTTATGTGGCAGTAAAATCTGATTTACTTTTAGTAAACTGTTTTTCTACATACTTAGGTGAGATTTAGATAAGTTATAGATAAGACATGTTATACTAATTAAATATTAAGCCATTAACTCGAAAAATGTTAATAATATATTAGTACATCATACAATTAGCAGCTTAAGTACATACCAAATGTATTTATAATCACAAAAAAAAATACAACTGATTAAACAACTTACAAGAAGCATTTTTACTATCTTATCTAAATTAAATCAATTTTTATACATATCTTACTATATCTACTAGTATAGAAAATATTATTTCTGTTCGGGCAAAAATGTTGGTCCAAACGGTTTCTTAGGCCTAATTTTCTATTGTAATGTACAAGTGTCCCATTTTTTGGCACTTTGGTAGATTATCTTTGTTACTAATAGAGATAGAGAGTTGAGGTTTTGTTCCAGTGTTTAAAAATATTTAATATCATTTGATTGTAGTAATAAAGTATATAATTATTCTAGAATGAAATCGCGCGCAAATTAACAACTACAGTATTTCAAAATGAACAACCATTCATATCTTTTTTACGATAAAAATTATGATAATAAAATAATAAATATTAAGGGAGTTATTCCTGGAAAATTCATCACAATAGTGTTTTAAGTAGTAAATTAACCATTTGCTTAAGTAAACACACGAAGAATAAAAAAATATTTCCCATGCTTCGTAAGAAATACGTCCGCTTACGCTCAGAATATCCATTATATTTTACTCGACGATCTACCCAGTGGCGGCTCGTGGTTGGAAACGAAATTTTTTAACTAAAATCAAATCATTTTTTTCGTACATGTCCTTCTTAAATTTTCTTGCAAAGTCTCTAAATTTGCCCTTTGTAGTTTGCGTCAAATTAAGTTCTGGTTTTGGTCTGCCCATACTTTTAACTTGAATTTTTTGTTCGTAACTAAACGAATTAAAATTGTCTTTCAAATATTGCACAGTAAAACTGTTCACATCCATAATTCTTATTTATATATTGTTTAGTGTTTACTTACAATACTACTTCGTTTGGTTTGTGTGCATTTCATTATCTTTTTTATTTCATTTCATTACATTTTGTACGTACTATATATATTCTTTTTTGTTTGTCGGCTGCACCAAAGCGCATCAGTGGCGGCTTTGCTTTGTCGGCTTTTTGCAGAGGGATTTAACGATGCGGCGTAGTTTTTAACTGCGGCTGCGCTACTGCCAATTTATTTTTGTTTTTCTAAAAAAATCAATTATTATTTGTATCTTTGAGGGAAATGTACGTTTTTTGGGATCAGTTAAAGATTTACGAGTTTAAGTTTGTGATTTTATGTGCGCGGGTTTAATAAACGTATTGTTATAAATGAAGTACCTCAAACGAAAATTTAAATCAGTGTTTTAAATAAAATAGTTTTTTTTAACAAATATATTATCTAATTTTCTTTTTTTTTACAAAGTTAAATTTAAGATATTTATAAATTAACACTAAGTATTTAAATTGTTACAACCATGATTATTGTGTTAATTATATCAACTTTATCATCTACAATTCTTTGAAAATCTTCTTATACCTAAAACTAAAATATAAAATTAAATTTAATACAGACCTGTATTAATTACTCATCTAAACTGCACGAGTGTGATTAAACATTGAGCACTGGCTTAATATCAGCAACAAATTAATAGATTAATATAATAAAATTTTTAAATTCCAAGCAAAAGAAAACAACACATGTGAGCCACCCCGATATCTATATCACTTTGGCTCTCTCGCTTCCACGTATGTACGAAGCAGAGAGCCAGAAAACAAACAAAAAACCTGGAAACACATCCGTCCAATACGGAAAAATATAGCAAAAGTGAAATAAATAATATATATATTCACGAAAATTCCGTTAAAACTTAAAGTATAAAGAAATACACCGTTATCCTAAAATATCAAAACAACTTTCAAATGAAAATAACATTAAGTTAAGAAATTTATTCAGATAATTGTTTTTTTTTTTTTAATAAAAAACTACAGCAGTATGTTATTTAATAAATTAAAATAATTACGCACCCTTGGTTTCATTATAAAACTGTCACCAACAAACAGTATTAGTTCTTATGGTAGTTACGACCTGTGAACGATGAGTCATTCATAAACAAAACATATATAATATAGTTTATCCGTAAAACACGATATCTGAACGTGGATGTCGATCGATTTATTAACGTGACCAGAGAACGCAACGAAAGCGAGCACAGAAGCATACTCAATTTGTGCACCGTTCATATGGAATCTGCCGTATCCCTTCCCACCACCGCTACGTCCTTTATGCGGCTACGCATTGGATAAAGTCAACGTAGTCCCGCCTACTCGGCGCACGTGCTCTGTCGTCGGTCGCTTGCTCGCGATGTACATACATATGTACAGAAAGGAACATTGCGTCGTTTATTCGTTTCGCTGCGTTATATTTCACGAATATATCGAGTAATAGATTTTATTAGTTTGTAATCGACGATTTGTTTAGGGCAGTGGTTCTCAAACTGTGGTACCACAGTCAGGTACCACGTAAGTGAATTTTACAATAAAAATTAACAATGGATAAATGGCTCCTAAAGAAAAGGCCTCATGAAGATCTGCATCAAAATTCTGGGCCATCAACTTCACAAAATGAAAGTAGACCTGAACGTCTTGTTACTAATGAGCAGCTCAAGGAAAAATAAAAAAACCCGAAAAACTGGCAAATGAATATAAAAGTAAAAAGAGAAAATATGACGAGTTGTACTTAAAATTAGGTTTTACTTGGACTGGAAGCTCAGACGAGCCTAATCCACAATGCGTTGTTTGTTCAGAAATTTTATCAAACAATTCTATGAAACCTTCTCTTTTAAAACGCCATTTTGAAAGCAAACATGAGAACTTAGTCAAAAAGGAGTTACGGTACTTTGAACGTCTTTTGGAAGATTTGAAAAGTAGGAAAAACACGATAAAACACTTTTCTGGTGCAGAACAAAATGAAAGTGCTCTAAAAGCTTCTTACAAAGTTAGTCATTTAATTGCGCAGTCTGGTAAAAACCATACTATTGGCGAAAACCTAATCCTCCCTGCCGCAGCAGAAATTGTTTCTTGTATGTTTGGAGAGAACGAGGCAAAAATAATTACAGCAATTCCATTATCAAATGATACAGTTTCAAGGAGAATTAGTAATATGGCGTATGACACAAAAGAACAACTTGTTGGAGCAATTCGAGCTAGTCCTTGCTTTGGTATACAACTCGATGAAACCACGGATGTCGCTGGCCTAGCCCAACTGATCGTTTTTGTACGTGGCATTTTTCAAGATGAAATATTTGAAGATATTTTATTTTGTAAGACACTTAAAACATCGACAAAAGGTGAAGATATTTTCAATTTGTTAGATTCTTTTTTTTTCGAAAACCAGCTCGAGTGGAAAAACTGTGTGTCAGTGTGTATGATGGTGCTAAGGCTATGAGCGGTCACATCACAGGGCTGGTAGGCCATATTAAAACGGTTTCAACTGAGTGTAAGTTCACTCATTGTGTCCTTCACCGAGAGGCTTTGGTGGCTAAGCACCTCCCTGATGAACTTAAAGATGTCCTTGATCAGAGTGTGAAAATTGTGAACTTCATAAAAACTAGGCCCCTAAAATCTCGTTACTTTAAAATTCTATGCCAGGATATGGGGAGCCTCCATGAGAACTTATTGCTACATACTGAGGTACGATGGCTTTCTCGGGGAAATGTTTTGTCCCGTGTATTTGAACTCCACAAAGAATTACATATTTTTTTACCGAACACAAATCCCATCTGTCTTCTGTACTTACTGATTTTGATTGGCTTTTGAAGTTGGCTTATTTAAGTGATATTTTTGGAAAACTCAACATCTGGAATTTATCCATGCAAGGCAGTGTTTCTGATATTTTTAATATAGAAAAGAAAACTGATGCAATGGTAAAAAAGATCATTCTCTGGGAAAAACAAATAGAAAATAACAACTGCGAGCCGTTTGAAAGATTACTTACATTTTTGCAAGATAATGAGAAAAACATATCTGATTTCACTGAACTCAAGACTCAAATGGGCCAGCATTTGAATGCATTGAAGATCCGCATAAGAGAGTACTTTCCACCTTTGGAGAAACAGTATAACTGGATACGTGACCCCTTTAATGCTGATGCTATGGACACTAACCTGACTATCTTTCAAAAGGAACACCTCATTGAAGCATCATGTGATCCCACGTTGAAAAACAAATATTTGACTGCTGGTACTACATTGTTAGATTTCTGGATCGGTATTGGGAAGGAATACAAAGAACTGTCAAGCACTGCTGTTAAATTTCTTGTTGGGTTTTCCACCACTTATTTATGTGAAAAGGGTTTCTCAAGTTTAACCTATCTTAAAAATAAATCTAGAAACAAATTAAATGTTGAAGATGATTTAAGGTTGTATTTAACCAAGTTAAAACCCAATTTTGATAAACTGTGCAAAGGGAAACAAGCTCACCCTTCTCACTAATCTCTTTGAAAGTAAGCGCTTTTTGTTCTTTAAATTTTGTGTGTTTGTTTTTAATGTAATAAAATGTTTGTAAACAATATCTCTTTGTTTTTATTTAAACATGATGCGTAATTCAGTTTCAAAGGTTAACACTATACTTCTATGCTACATAGAAGGCTTTAAGATTTGTTTAATATTTTAATTATAGTTTACTTAGTACCGGTAACTGAGAAGGGGTACCTAAAATGTTTTGTGGGTAAAAAGGGGTACAGTGTCTAAATAAGTTTGAGAACCACTGGTTTAGGGGGTTCACGTGCTCATGTGCTCTGTATCGTGGTATGTTTTCATCGATATAAAATCACAAAAAAAAAACCTGAATAGTTTTGCGTTAGTTAGGTGGGGGAATGTAAACAAGTAGCCCGTGTACGTGATGCATTTGGGCCAAGATTTATAGTTTGGAGATTTCGAAAATGTGCCATTGTTCAGATTTATTTTGACAAAGAGTGTTTCACCACATCAAATCATGTGAATCGCAACGTTCGTTCTGTACTTAAATGTGGGTGTACCTGTACCTGTATTTATCGGTATTTTTACAGAATCAAAAAAGCTTTGTAATGATTAATTTGTGATTAGCAGTGATAGGGCCATGATTCCGCCAGAAGGCGCCACTAATATGTCGCTTACATTTGATATTTTATCCCATGGTTTTTACTTGATCAAAGCAATGTAAATTCATAAGAAGAATTTCTTAATTTTGTCACAGAATTATTAATATGCAATATTTTCCTACGAAATTTGGTATATGCCCGCCCAGGCGTACTGTATAATACCGTAAATGTTTTTGTCTGCAGCACCAACTAGCAAATTTGTTTTTTTTTTATTCATAATTTACATTTCACAAAACATACATTGTAAAGCAAATAAAAACTATCCATAGCAGGGTACTTACATAATCCAGTAACCACTATAACACTTAATAACTAAGTAGCAAGGTCTATCATATGACATTCATAAATGATAGAAGCAAATTATATAAATACTTATATGAGATATGTTATAGTATATATTTTTTTATTCTGCTGATAATATAAATAAATTATTTCACACGTCAGAATTTAACGATTACTTTTGCAAAAAAAATAAATGACTGTAAATGATAATATCACAATAATTTTTATGTCTATAGTCTATACTACTGTATATCTATGGCATGTCATAAAGGTATCTATTATATCTTTCATTCAATGAATTCATTTTCAAAGCAGCGCCAAACAAAATATTTTGGACTAATATAATCTATCATATTTGCAGTGGGGCCTTTTTTTACCTGGCATGAAAGTTATTTTTAGAATCACGTAAAATATATTATGTAAATGAAATGGATGCTTACTTACTTAAGTTGCAAAGTCTGCTCACACAAAAAATGTAAAGTAATTGCTACTAAATCAAGCCATGCCAACACGTTTCATATTGTGATTTATGAAACACATACATCTGATATGGGATTATGTAATATTTTGTGTCAATAAGCTTTAAATATTCATTCATTATGGTTAACAGCTTTTTAATATTTATAATGTATTTTTTAATACCAGCGCCATCTACGGCAATTGTATAAAAGGTATAAAATATCATGGTGATATTTGTACAGAAATCTATACCTAGTTCAATGATTTATATTAAAACGTAAAATAATTTCATTTTATACATTTTTCGTCTTCATTTTTTGATGAAATAAACTAAGTATTTTGAAGTGCATCGTGGAAATTCTTAAGGCGGTGTACACATCCCTCTATTTTCGTAACACGAACTAAATCACTCTAATGCAACTCTCTGTCGAATATATTGAACATGAGATGGCGCTACTAGTACATTCGCTTACTATTGTTGAGAAAAAGTTTAAAGTGACAATTTAGAAAGTGATGGGTAGTTCTGAAAAGAGATGGTGCGTGTTTCGACCGTAAACATATTCTTGGGAAATTCCTTCAATTATGATTTATGATCATACGTTTGGGGCGCTTGCCTAATACATCGCGGCGTGCATATTCACTTTCTCTTATGCATTTGAATTGAAATACCGGGATACTAGTGATTTTATTGTATTGTTATTATTATACTAGTTACAGTTGACGGACTTTCATGGTATCGAATATTTTGTGCACAAAGTCTTTTCAAGATGGCGTAATATTATTGTTTATGTTTTATACATAAACGAAATTTGTTTTATTTAGATTATTTTATCTTTTTAATTTTGTATGCTGTTTATTAGATAACTAGTTCGTGTGTATTTCTGTGTGGTGTGAATAGTTATTGTGAAAGACATTAGATTGTTTCATCGTAGCATAGTGTTTTGCTTTTATTTGCTCTAAAGTGTGCAAAAATAAGTTCTTACAATAAATAAAAAGTGCTGTGGAAACATGCTTCAATAATTCAAAAAAAAAGAGATGTAGTTTTGTTTTCTTTCTGATAAATAAAATGTGGTAAATTCTCTGCATATATGTTTTCTATATCAAATATATTCATTTTGCATTTTGTATTATAGTGCTCTTACAGTGGTCAGAGAAATGTAAAACAGTAGGATATTTATATAGACAAATTTATGGAAAACTTCTCGAATACTCTTAAAATACATTCCGAAGACTTGCAATTTAAACGCTTTACTAGATCATTAAAAAACAAATGTGACAAGACCAATATATTTTAACAATGAATGTTTTTCCATGATTTTTTGTACCAACAAGTATCACATATCAATTAGGATATTGGAAACCTAAAAAGATTTGAACGGAGAATTTTGTTAGAAGTAATAAAATGGTATAATTAAACAAATTAAATTATTAATTTGTGAATAAAACTTTTTTCTTGTTTTATTTATAATACATTATGCAGTTAAATAACTTCTAGTATATCTATATAAAAACTTATAAAGCTATTTGCTTATAACTTCCACTACCAGTCATGATTCTTTTAAGTATTTCAACGTCAAAGCAAACATCACATTAATAAAATAATATCTATTATGTTATACATATAATATAATACTTAAGATTATTTATTTCGCTATCGCTAGAAGATGCCCCTAAGTTCACTTTATATTTGTAGGTCACGAAAGCGGGTCTACATCAGAGGTGCCAACAATTATGTCCTTACTGTTACACTGTGAAAAACACATTTTACTCTTTCAGATTCAAGACGAAATAGTAGGATTTTTAAAATAAACTTTTTTACATAATATTGTTTTTTTCCACTGCAAAATTACAAAAAATAAAATAAAATCCCGTAATTTTTTTGCAATAAAACTCCAATTTCTATTTTAATTGAATAATATATTACACTGTAATTCCTCTAATATCTAATATCCTTGCCATAGTTTATAAGAAGAAATGAACAAACTACTACAAAACAATACATTCCGTCAGAGAATTGCACTACAGAAACATATAAAAGCATAAAGTATTTCTAATAATGACATTAAAAAGCATACTTTTTGGTATGCCATCTATGTCACGAATGCCAAACTAAAGTAACATCCGTTGCAGCAGATATCTGTAAAATTCTCTTCTATGTATCTCAATTTTGTTTTTCAAGTTGTTTATCATAATTAGATGGTTTAATTAGCTACTCTTATGTTTATTTTATTTCTACAACAATTCCCGAGGGAAGCCATGCAATTTTATCTACATTTACAGCTTAACATTTAAATTTTTGTTAATTTTCTACATCGCCTATTCATTCATGTTTCACACTCTGTTTTCAAGCAATATATTTTAAGTATGCAATTAAAAATGTATCGTTTCACTCCGTATATTCATGTAGAGTGTGTAAATGCCCTTGTTTTCCAGAAAAACCGCCTATGTTGCGAAAATAACTTGAACAAAGTAACCCATGTTATACTGCCATTATGTTGGCGCGAAAGAGGTTTGTAAACGCCCCCTTAATAATGCAATTAAAATATTTTGAAATGTATGTTGTGCCATCTATAGGTTACTTTTTGAACTATAACGAGTTGTTACTAAATTTTAAGTAGATTTCTGTAATATAATAATTACAAATCATCTTTGAATCAATCGGGGTATAAATTCAATAAAGGATAAAATCTAAGAATATTAAAAAAAAATACTTAATTAACATAAACAAGCTTTATTCTGCTTGCTAAACTTAATTAATTAATACATTTTCTGCTTCCTAAACCGCTTACGCTTGCCCAACAACCATTTTATAATAAGGTAAAACACGACAAATAAACTATTGTAACCGCAATTAAAAACAGAAAGACATCAAGCGAAATATGTTGATACCAAGTTAACTCTAATGACGCAGGTCTCAAATGACGAGCTCCCTGATGCTTCACCACATAACTAATCCAATAATCGGCATTCTCTATCTGACTAATCTGCTTGTTTCGTAAAATCTCCGAACCCTTTTTCATATTTTCGGAATACCTACAACAACAAAAAAAAAATTGACGTCATTACGAGGCCATATTTTTTGTTGTCTACCGAATATTTTCACATACTTAGGATTGTTTAGAACTTCTTTTATCGCTTTGGTGAGTGTTTCTTCGGTTAATTTCGACAAGTCGAGCCTCACGCCATAACCCCTAGCGACTGCGTTGGCCATATTGAGTCTTTGGTCTCCGAAGACGGGTATACCAACGATTGGAACACTGTAGTAAAGGGATTCGATTGTGCTGAGTAACCCACCATGGGTTATGAAGAGTTTAACGTTGGGATGAGCTAATTTAAAAGATTAGTTGTTGATACCATATACAACGTGTGTATAAATTGTCGCAAAAGCTATACGCAGCGACATTCTTCCTTCGTTTCTGAATCTAAAATCTAAATGGTAAAATATGGTACTATGCTTCATGCGTCTTCAGGAGCCACTTGAAAGTAACATACATTTGGCAACATACTACCGTAATGGTAGTTACAATACTTGTCAAAATTGACAGACCAGAATTACAAATGGCAAATTGGATAACACAAATGATACATAGGGAAAAGCAATAAGAAAGCTTTATTAAAACAGAATTAGTAGTTTTGATTTTTCGAACGCATCTCTTGTAATAAATTAGCGACACTATTACCTACGCATATGTTCAAATTGATATCCGTCTGTTTGTAAACACATTTGCAATCTATGAGGTATTGTCTGTATTACTTGTTCAAGCCTTTCCGGTGTAATTTCTAATACTGCCGCGTTAATTCGTCCTATAACTTCGTCAGGGTCTTGTTGAGGTGTTGCGTAAACTTTCACCTTTATGAAACCCCAAACAAAAAAGTCTAAAGAATTTAGGTCGGGAGACCTTGCAGGCCATAAGATAGGACCACCGCGACCAATCCACCTGTTAGGGAAGTGTTCATCCAACCACTCTCTCACATTACGAGAAAAATGTGTCGGAGCTCCATCATGCATGTAAAACATATTACGGCGTATATTCAATGGCATCTCGTTAATAACTTGTTCTAATACATTTAAATACCCGTTGGCATCAAGTCGATTTGGCAGATAGATTGGCCCAACGACACGGTGATTTATTATACCCAGCCAAACATTAACTGAAAACTTTCTTTGGTGACTGTATTCCCGAAACGCATGAGGATTTTCATCTGTCCAATGGTGAAAATTATGGGTATTGAGTACACCATCTCTGGTAAACATAGACTCGTCGGTCCAAAGAACACCTCTTAAAAAGTCGCCATCTTCTTGAATCCTATTTAAGATACTATGACAAAAGTTTGAACGGTGTATGTTATCGTTTCATAGAGCGGCTGCACCTTAGTTATATGGTATGGATAAAGAGGTTTTCACGTAGAACCAAATGAACGGTCTTATTACTGCGGATATTGAATGTGGACGCCAACTGTCGAGTACTGACGGAGGGATCTTCATGTACTGAGTCTAGAATTTCCTCTTCCAGTTGTAATGTACGCCGTTGTCTAGGTCGACCAGCGTTGGCATTTCTTTTCTTAAACGAACCAGTTTCACGTAGACGTTGTCCAGCCGTCGAAATACGTTTCCAGTAGGATGTCTCCGGTTTGGAAAACGTACGCGATATTCCTTTCTGCCATGTTAGCATTTCCATTACAAAAACGTTATACCATATACATATCGGCATATTCATTAAATGTAAAAACAATTGTAAATAAACAAAACAATAATACGAGAACGATAAAAACACTGAAACAGAAAAATTAATCAAGAGAATACGAGTAATCACGAAAAAGAGCAGAGCTTGCATAAAATTGAACACTTCAGATTAATGTCAAAATTTGACAGTAATAGTTTTGATTGAAATCAAATTAGGATACAAAGTCATTGTCCTACAATGTTGCTAACTGTGTTTTTCGTGAGAGGATGCTTATGAAGAAATGTTGAAACCAGGCTCTAAAATCAAAAAGAAACTGTTTACGAAAAGAAAAATAGAAATAAGAAATCGTATAAATTCAAAATTGCAGCTATCTATAGCGACAAATAACGAACACAAACGCTTATTAAGGAACTAAAAAACCGAACTTCAAGAACCTCGTGAAGACTTATGAGCATAGTACAATATTTTACCATTTAGATTTTCGATTCAGAAACGAACGAAGTATGTCGCTACGTGTAGCTTTTGCGACAATTTATAAACACGTTGTATATCTCTAATGTTACGTTTTCATACCTAATAAATCTGATTGTGGAAACCATTTTCTTATTACGACATTTTTGGGTAATCCAACAAGATTTTCTTCGTACTTCCACAAGACAGTGTGTCTCAATTTTGACAGGGATTTCAAAATGCCGTCTCTCACGGCAACCGGCAAGTCTTTACTCTGCAAATTCGACCCCAAGCTAAAGAATATCACGCCGTTCTTAGCCTTGTCCAAGATGTTTTGCAAATCGTTGGGCAATTTTTTGGGAGGACGCACGTGGTAGCCACCAATTTCGATCATGTTAGGAGTTTTTGGTACAGAAGCGCTGTACGAAGGATCAGTGTTGTATAATACCAAAGAAGTGTTGTAAATCAGGTCGTAGATGTTAGGGGAATTCGGTAAATACTTCTGGATTAATCGATTCTGTTTGGGATAGAAGAATAGGTGATCGATCGTTTTCTGATAGAGATACACTAAAGTATTATATAGTCTCGAACAGAAAGTTTTATGGACTGGGCCTTCTAGGAGTAAATGGGTGACGTAAGAAGGGATATCAGGGTTACCTGTCAAGTGATTGGTCCAACCAGACGGTGGTTGTGCAGACACTACAACTGATTGGGCTCCGAAATGGTGCGCTACCGCTTGCAAGCCATCGACTATGAATTGTTCCATAATAACCACGTCGTACTTTTCTTCACTTTTAAACAGATTCTGCATCACCTCGTGAGAGAGCGTCTCTTCAACTATCAAATGACCCAAGCTCCCAAGGAATGGAATCGTCAAAAATGGGGAACTATGTTGTCTGTCAAACATATTCATATTTTTTCTGATTTCTAAAAGTTTAGCAATTCTATTTTGCTTAAGTCAAAGCAATCCTATATAATCTTACCCTCTCCTTTTTCCACGAACCCAGTCAGCACTAGATTTCGTAAATTTTCCGTCTGTTCTTTCAGTTCGAAGGGCGAAATCAAAGTTACTTCATGCCCGCGCTCGGCCAACCCTTGTGCTAGCGTTAAACTGATGGTATAATGACTGTGCGC
Source organism: Protaetia brevitarsis (assembly GCA_004143645.1). NCBI lineage: Eukaryota > Metazoa > Arthropoda > Insecta > Coleoptera > Scarabaeidae > Protaetia > Protaetia brevitarsis. Next base: position 58,641 of record RXPK01001555.1, read on the forward strand.
CATAATAGGAGCCAAACATAATATTTTCAACCCATTTACGGAGTATAAACACACTAGTAACGAAAAAAGTGTCAGGAATTTACACATATTTGAACGATTGACTGTACACGACTATTTAGCAAATTAGCTCGATTATATCACGTAGTTATATCATATCTGACTGCCGAGTATCACGTGAATCATTCAAAGTTATCCTTGATTTTAGTTGTAGATAGGCTTTTGCCGTATAGATTATTTGGTAGTGGGAGACAAGGAAACAAGATTAATACGACCATTTCAAAATAGTCAAAAAGTGGTTTAATATGTTGGATTCAATAATTTATTATTTAAACTAGCTTTAACTAAACTTCTTATTGAAAATTGATTTATAACCACAGTTATTCTTTAGTTAGCCACGTGAAAAAAAAAATGCGTAAATCTAGTGCTAATTAGATAACACTATGTAACACGTTTTTTGTCCTTGAGTAGTAAGCGTTATTTCCAACTTATTTATGCTTCAAAACAATAGAAAAATACTTTTATTCCCCTCTAATTTTGCTTTTGTGACTAGGACAATGAAAATTTGAAATACACCCACATATGTATATCGTATGTCCACTTAAGTATGAGACAAATGGGAAAAATTTTTATTGTTGAATTTATAAAAAAAAAATTATGTAAAATAAAAGTTGGTGCTTCTTTAAAAACATATTTTATATTCAAACTTAGTTAAAATGCGTGGTTTTGCTATAAATTAAGAAAAAAATTAATTGTCTTGAGAATAAAACACGCTTATTTTTAAAGATACCAAAAAGCTCCATTAGCGAAAAGTACTTCAACTCCCTAAATGTGCCAAAATACAAATTTTCAAAGTAGAAATCAAAGAAATGGAATTCTACAAAATTACACAATGAGCCAAACATTGAAAAAATACTTTTTTAATTTTTTTTTGTAAAAATGTGTTTTTTTCGATTTTTACTTGAAAGTTGGTATTTTGGCACATTTAGGAATTTGAAGTACTTTTTTTCTAATGGAACTTCTTCATATCTTTAAAAATAAGGCTGATTTATTCTCAAGACAATTTCTTTTTTCTCTTAATTATAGCAAAATTACGAATGTTAATTTTAAACCCCAAATATATTTCTAAAGAAGCACTGCCTTTTATTTTATATAAAATTTGTTTATAGATTCAATAATTTTTTTTTGCCCCCATTAGTCTCATATTTAAGTGGACACAGTGTATATCTCCAATATTATCTCCTTACGGGTGAGCTTTTTAGGAAAGTCATCGCAGTCGAGAATCTTCTTAATTTGAGGTCATACGAAGACACCGGCTTTGACCTTCGCCTCAGATAGCTTAGGAAATAATTTTTCAAGGTGTTTCATGGCTGCTGATTCCGTACCTACAGCTTTCGCAAATTGTTTTATAAGGCCCAACTTTATGTGCAGTGGTGGCATCAGCACCTTTAGAGGGTTTACCAGTGGGTCTCATTTGATATTGTTTTCCCTTATAGAAAACTCTGTCCTCTGTGGCCAGTCGCGCTTGTTGTAGTGTGCATTGATGTCCCTGCTATCCCAAAGATAACATGGGAATTTGGTGAAACCACCTTGCAGATCCATGAGGAATGACACCATTTTGAAGTCGTCGATGACCTCCCACCCATACTTCAAAACTTTCAGCAAGGTCTTGATGTAAAGTAATCCTCTTTGAGGTGCACTGAATGACCCAGGAGAAGAGATGGAAAGTTATTACCATTATGCAGCAGTACTGCTCTGGGGCTTCTTACAGAGCTGTCAATGAAGAGACGCCACTCATTTGGTTTATAGGCGATTCCAATTGCCTCAAATAGCCCAGTTACATCGTGGCAAAAGCAGAGCCCATCTAGATAGGTGAGAAAGCTAGAAAAAGTTTGGTGACGCTTTCTCTGATCTACGACTCGCTCAGTTTCATCCAGCAAGTTCCACTGCTTCAGCCTAGAGGTCAAAATCTCAGCATTGGACTTGGAGAGTCTAAGATCTCTAACTAAGTCGTTGATGTTTTTTTGGTTGGGGTAGTATGGGCCTCTCTCATCATCTCCATATATGAAATCGTCATCTGATTGTACAATATTTTCTTCACACTCCGATTCGCTGTTGCTGATTGAAGACGCCTGATCTATCTTAGGAGGAGTAGGTAATGGAAGCTGAGGGCTGTGTAATACTGGGGCCATGGATGAAGGAAGATCCGGATACATGACAGCAGGTGCATTTTTGCCAGTACGACGTTTGGAAAGGTCCACAATGCAAAAGTAGCAGTTGCTTGAGTGGTCAGTGAGTCCCCGCCAAAATGCTTGGAATTGCAAATCTCATGGATCTCTTTTCTCCCCTATACCATCCTCTTGTCTTGGTAAACTAACCACAAACATAGCAAAACACGTCTGCTTCATGTTTGCAACCTCTTGAAGCCATGATCTAATTGGAAAATAGCTATAGTGAAATGAGAAGTACATATACACACCGTTTTGAGCGCTGAAATCGTGGGACGAGTCTATTATAACAGCTTTGGGAGTGTACACGTTTTAAATGGAGGGACGTTGGAACATTGGATCTGTCAAAATTTAAAATAGCGCCTGAACAACATAGCAATAAATTATCAAAGCAGGTTGAGTGGTTGAGACATCTTCGTTGATATTTTTGTTTTGTTTTCCAAAAAAAAAAACAATCTAAAGCCGAAAATGCAGATACTTGTCACTTTGACAGACATATTTACTGTCATTCCTATCGTAAATGAATTCACTCCCGTCACTGATGCCTTTAGTTCCCGTATTCTACGTCGAACGACATAATATGTACTTCTCATTTTGGGTTTGCTTGTAAATTTTAAAATATCATTGTCTTGGTCACAAAAGCAAAGTTTGTGGGAAATAATCGACTGTTTTTATACTTTTCTGACATAAGAAAATAGGAAATGACAGTTACAACCCAAAGACAAAAAAATTAATAGAAATTGTTACATAGTGTAATTGCTGCGAATTTTAAAACTGATAAATTTTATATAATACTGAATCATTAAACATTCAATCATTTAGATGAAATCTATTTTTCGCTGATGGTACATTATTCCTATTAATTCGACGAAAAATGCTATTCATGATGACTTTTGTGATAGATAATCAAAACAATTAGAGATTTAAGTAAAGTACTTGTAGTATCCTCTTGAAATACTGACTAACTGAACTTCTAGAAATTATGTTTCATATTGATCTGTGTGTGTGTTTTTTTTATCATGCGTATTGTGTGTAGGTACAGAAAAACTGATTTATTTGCGGCAACAATATATATATGTCAAGAAAAACTTAGTTAATTCAACAAGATATTTCGTTATTTCAAATAAACTAAGATTAAACCCAATGTTGCAGCAACAAAAATATTTAGTCGAAAAGTTTAATCATCTCAACCACATTATTTCGTAAAGAACTATAACCACAACATCACTTTGTTGTTTTAATGAAAGATTTTAGACGTTCATCAATAAAATGGTTTTTTAGTAGTTTTAGTAGTTTTTTTTTTAGTGCCAATAATGAACATCTTGTTCATTTACTTATAAATAGTTTCTCCCCATGCAGTATAGCGAATACGTAAAATACTAGTGTGTTTTACAGAAATTGTCGCATAGATGGCGCTTCTCCTATTCCATACCAGCAACAGAATATATTTGGTATAAATAACACGATAAATACGATTATAACGTAGTATCAGGTAGTGCCAGATACTATGTTAAAATTAGAGCTTGCATGCAATGCATGGCAAATATGTAAGAAAAACTATTAAAATATGCCCTTAAACATGCACTGAGAAAAGATTTTAATAATCATAAATAAAAAACAATTATCGTAAGTAAAAAGTTCAGCTGAATAGGGGACAAAAGCACAGATTACTTAGCACTAGTAAAAAAGAGATCCTAAACACTGATACTAACAAGAAGCAATCCAAGTTACTTACGGTCTGCTTCATACCGGTAACTTATAAAGTTACTTATGATAATTAAACTGAAGTAGTAAACCAAAGAATATATGCAGTTGCGGTAAGTAAAAGATTTGCTCATGTCAAGTAGATGTATTGCTATGAGTGAAATATTCTATAATGGCTATCACACCTTCATTATTAACCTCAATTAATGCAAGCTATTTGGATTACTTGTGAGAAGGAAGCAGTATCATTAATGTACGTTCACTAAATACCTGATATATAGAAGGTAATGGTTTGCTATAAATATACAATATACTTACCTTAAATTTGTTGTTTAACTTATAGGTAGTGCAGGAAACGAGGAAGTTTAGTGAATATTTATTATAAATTTAAATAAAAAGCAGTACTATTAGTAATAGTTTTATTTTGTATAGGACAAACACAGTGACTACCTGATATGAATGAAAGATATTGGTTTCACTTTAACAACAGTTTCTTTTTTAACAATTTACAACGTAATGACTCATAAAATATATTCCTTAATAATGAAAAAATGAACAAAGCAATAATAAAAGATGAGGTAAATGGGGCCCCCTTAAAACGTTATTTATTTATTGAAATTATTGAAAGGACAAAGAGAAATATGGCTTTGAAGTTACAACTAATAACAAACAAGGAAATAATATACCTAGGCGGTAAACTTGCGGTTTCTGTTGGTTCTTTGTACTGGGCGTTGTCTCGGCGAGTTAACCCTCTGCCGGCGTATGGCGGTTATGTCCGGTGATCGCCTCGATAACGGCTACTTCGTCGGGATATCCCTAACTGCAGGTAGCACTTGGACTGTGGGATCACTCAGCTAGCGACGCCATCCACACTTTAACTTCACCAGCGGGCGCAGATATCATCACAATGATTGGGAATTCAAATATCTCACCACGTGGTTTAAAACTGCAATCTTGAAACATCCGATTGCTTATAGGCTCGGTACTTCTTCTTTCGCTGGGATTCTTTATACAGATGGGGCCTTGAGTTAACCCATTTTTAATACATTTGCGTTCCAACTGGCCTACAATGGCCGTACTCCTTGGCCACTCTTTTTCGACTACCTTTTCACACGTCCATAACTCTTACTTGACGCTAGCCCGCGCTTGCGTGCGTGGCAATCTCGGGGACTATTTCATTACTCCGCCACATTAGCCAATCAGGAACAGTAAAACAATCACGGGGTGGCAACAAAACTGAAATAATCATAGTTGTGGCAAGTTGTTGCCTATTTCAGAAAATACATGAGTTTAATAGCGATCAGCATTGTTGTTACTTCTACTAACCATGTGTTGTAGTTAGGTACAATACCAGTAGTCATAAGTAATACTTTGCTTACCACAAATTAGTCAGGTCCGCTGTGTAATAACCGTTAATAAAAGCACTAATTACAGTAACAACTTGCATTCAGGAAACTGGGTTTAGTTGCAGGTATTAATTAACGAGAATAGTTCCAAGTAAAGCTTTATCTATCGTAAATAATTTTTTATCAAGTAAACTTTTTACTTAGCCCATTTTCTCGGTGCGCATTTATGCTTTGAAAGATGGAGTTTTAAAGATTTCACAGTTAGGAACAACTTAGACAACATAACAACACATATTCCAAATAATAAAATTCAATATTGTTAACATTCTAAATACCTTATCTACAGTATGCCCTTCAATCCTAGCTGCCATCTTGTAAAGCTGTTGCCGGGAATTTTCGAACGTGTGGAGTTAATTAAAAAAAAAGGTCTGCTGTTTTTAGATACAATTTGAATAATGTCATCAAGGGAGGGGTAATTACACAAAGAAAAAGGAAAAAACAGGGATGAGTGTTTGGCTTTAAATGTTAAATTTTGATTTACAAGTAGGTTTCGCTGGCTCATAGGAGGGGGGAGGGTAATAAGCCCGATTACTCCCCTCCCCCCCTCCCCCTCCTGTATACGCGCGTGATTAGAGTTTCTTCAGTATTTCAATATTTCTTTATTTAATTTTGGGTCAAGAACTTTGTCTTCAATGGTATATGCGTTTTATTGAGTCACAAACATTTTTAAACTAAAATGTTAATACAACCAAAATTTAAAAATGTAATTAATGAAGAAAAAAACAGTAATTTTATAAGAGAAAAGATTTCTAAATTTCCAAAGAAAATACGTTTCTCCCAAGATGTTATCGATCTTATACCATCATTATTTTGGCATAATTTAAGGTACAAACAGCCCTATCATGCTCAATTACGTAACTTTATGTCATTATCCATCAAGATTCGATACCCAATGATTAATCATTTCGTAGAATCCATAAAAATGGAGTGTTCAGATATGATCACTCAGACAGTGACCTTGTGTCGATGTGAGATTATCGCACACCGCATAGTTCGTGTTAAATTGTGAGCGAAACAAGTTTTGTTATTTAATTATGTGAAAATTGTTCATCATCGCAACAGAAGTGGTAATATAATTTAACAACAAACACAAACATTGTGAAAAGTTTAAAAAATGCGCGTAGTAATTTGCCTAGTGCTAACTGTAGCATGTATTGCACATGCGTACAAGGTGCTGGTTGTATTTCCTTCCAGCGCTCATAGTCATTATACCATCGGTCATGCGCTGTCTAAAGCTTTAGCGGAAAGAGGGCATGAAGTGACTTTTATAACACCTCTCGAAAAGAGCGAATCTACTCATAATTTGAAGATAGTTCTTTTAAAAGACATGATGAAAGCAATTCAAGGTAAAGTGGGAGGAGTACAGTAGAACCTCGATTAATCGTGTTTGCTTCTTGCTTATTTTTTTTTTTACTGAGTAACTTTTGGTATTGAACTGATCTGCAAGATCTGTCCTACCGAAAACTGTTTTTTTGATTTTTCATTTTAGAAAAAAAAACAAGATGATCCAGAAGTGGGAAATACATATTCCGTTATTTTAAATGAAACATCCTATATATCATTCCATTTTTAAATTCTACGTAGAAAAATAACATCACTGTATATATTTCATATACAGGCCGGTCTTTCATAACCTCTCTGACAAAATAAATGAGGATACTATAAATTTTTTTCGAATGTCGCTTCGTTTTGGAAATGCAGGTGTAAATTTTTTTTTCATTTTATTAATGCCAAACGATGTTCTAATATTTGTTGCTCTATATATCCATTTAAAATAACGGAATAAGTATTTGTTTGTCTGCTTCTGGGAAGCTTGTATAATTTTTAGGTTATGCAGCATCGAATTCTACAATCCATTTGTAAAAAAATACTTTTTCCTAAAATCAAAAAATAGAGCTGTATTCAAAGGTCCAGTTTTCGATGGGACAGCTGTACACATACGTATGTAACAACACGCCAATAAAAAGTGATTCTATTAAGTCGTGTTTTCAATTATGCGTAGGAAACCCAGGATAATCGATGTTCTACTGCAGTGGTTCTCAAACTTATTTAGACACTGTACCCCTTTTTACCCACAAAACATTTAGGTACCCTTCGCAGTTACCGGTACTAAGTAAAACTATAATTAAAATATTAAACAAATCTTAAAGCTTCTATGTGCATAGAAGTATAGTGTTAACCTTTGAAACTGAATTACGCATCATATTTAAATAAAAACAAAGAGATATTGTTTTACAAACATTTTTATTACATTAAAAACAAAACACACACAAAATTTAAAGAACAAAAGCGCTTACTTTACAAGAGTTAGTGAGAAGGGTGAGCTTGTTTCCCTTTGCACAGTTTATCAAAAATTGGGTTTTAACTTGGTTAAATACAATCTTAAATCATCTTCAACATTTAATTTGTTTCTAGATTTATTTTTAAGATAGGTTAAACTTGAGAAAACCTTTTCACATAAATAAGTGGTGGAAAACCCAACAAGAAATTTAACAGCAGTGCTTTGACAGTTCTTGTATTTCCTTCCCAATACCGATCCAGAAATCTAACAATGTAGTACCAGCAGTCAAATATTTGTTTTTCAACGTGGGATCACATGATACTTCAATGAGGTGTTCCTTTTGAAAGATAGTCAGGTTAGTGTCCATAGCATCAGCATTAAAGGGTCACGTATCCAGTTTTTACTGTTTCTCCAAAGGTGGAAAGTACTCTCTTATGCGGATCTTCAATGCATTCAAATGCTGGCCCATTTGAGTCTTGAGTTCAGTGAAATCAGATATGTTTTTCTCATTATCTTGCAAAAATGTAGTAATCTTTCAAACGGCTCGCAGTTGTTATTTTCTATTTGTTTTCCCAGAGAATGATCTTTTTACCATTGCATCAGTTTTCTTTTCTATATTAAAAATATCAGAAACACTGCCTTGCATGGATAAATTCCAGATGTTGAGTTTTCCAAAAATATCACTTAATAAGGCAACTTCAAAAGCCAATCAAAATCAGTAATACAGAAGACAGATGGGATTTGTGTTCGGTAAAAAAAATATGTAATTCTTTGTGGAGTTCAAATACACGGGACAAAACATTCCCCGAGAAAGCCATCGTACCTCAGTATGTAGCAATAAGTTCTCATGGAGGCTCTCCATTCCTGGCATAGAATTTTAAAGTAACGAGATTTTAGGGGCTAGTTTTTATGAAGTTCACAATTTTCACACTCTGATCAAGGACATCTTTAAGTTCATCAGGGAGGTGCTTAGCCACCAAAGCCTCTCGGTGAAGGACACAATGAGTGAACTTACACTCAGTTGAAACCGTTTTAATATGGCCTACCAGCCCTGTGATGTGACCGCTCATAGCCTTAGCACCATCCATACACACTGACACACAGTTTTTCCACTCGAGCTGGTTTTCGGAAAAAAAGAATCTAACAAATTGAAAATATCTTCACCTTTTGTCGATGTTTTAAGTGTCTTACAAAATAAAATATCTTCAAATATTTCATCTTAAAATGCCGGTACAAAACGATCAGTTGGCTAGGCCAGCGACATCCGTGGTTTCATCGAGTTGTATACCAAGCAAGGACTAGCTCGAATTGCTCCAACAAGTTGTTCTTTTGTGTCATACGCCATATCACTAATTCTCCTTGAAACTGTATCTTTGCTAATGGAATTGCTGTAATTCTTTTTCTCCTTCTCTCCAAACATACAAGAAACAATTTCTGCTGCGGCAGGGGATTAGGTTTCGCCAATAGTATGGTTTTTACCAGACTTCGCAATTAATGACTAACTTTGTAAGAAGCTTTAGAGCACTTTCATTTTGTTCTGCACCAGAAAAGTGTTTATGGTGTTTTTTCGTACTTTTCAAATCTTCAAAAGACGTTCAAAGTACCGTAACTCCTTTTGACTAAGTTCTCATGTTTGCTTTCAAAATGGCGTTTTTAAACGAGAAGGTTCATTAGAATGTTTGATACAATTTCTGAACAAACAACGCATTGTGGATTAGGCTCGTCTGAGCTTCCAGTCCAAGTAAAACCTAATTTAAGTACAACTCGTCATATTTCCTTTTTACTTTTATATTATTTGCCATGTTTTTCGGGTTTTTTTATTTTTCCTTGAGCTGTTCTTAGTAACAAGACGTTCAGGTCTACTTTCATTTTGTGAAGTTGTTGGCCCAGAATTTTGATGCAGATCTTCATGAGGCCTTTTTTTTTGGAGCCATTTATCCTTGTTAATTTTTATTGTAAAATTCACTTAGTGGTACCTGACTCAGTTTTCAAACAGATGTCCGTAAACGTGTTTCACAGGATTGAGTGTCCGCAGAATAACACAACACACACCAAAATAACACAATACTGAGAGCGAGCTTGTAATAACAGGCAATGTCTACTGCAATGCAGTGACACGAGTGATTGGCCGGCCACACAGCCCCACTCTGATGACTAAGCCCTTAGTGGCGCGCGCACGTCAACGTGTCCATACGTGTGTCCGGGTTGTTTTATTTTATTGTTGGCCGGCCGCGTACCCCCTAAAAATTTTCGCGTACCACAGTTTGAGAACCACTGTTCTACTGTATACAATGTGTCCCACATCTATTTTCCCTCGCATTTACTCGGAAACTAATAGAGATAAAAAGTTGCAGTAAAACCAGTGGAAATGAGACGACATTGTACATCAAATTCTAATAACATACCCAGTACATAGCCTTTTACCTCCCTCTCCCACTTTATTTTTTTTTAAATTACATTCATATTTTTTTCGCAAGTTTGCGGTAGCTTCCAGGCTTACAAATACAGTCATATGTATTTTTTTTTTACTGCATTTTACTGCAACTTTTTATCTCTATTAGTTTCCGAGTAAATGCGTGGAAAAATAGATGTAGGACACACTGTACATGTATATATAGATTTCAGTTAATTCGAAATTAACTTATATTATTTCAACAGAAGTGCAGAAGGACCAAAATGTTTTCGATACCCTGTACATTCCTGCTTCAGCCATGATATTATTGTTGGTTATTTTGGCATCATGGGTTGCAACCTGACTTTCTCTGACGCAGCGATGCAAACCTTACTGCAGAGTGATGAAACCTACGATGCCGTCATTACGGAGAGTTTCGTCGGCGAACCCTTACAAGGTTTGGCTCACCATTTCAAAGCTCATTCTATTTTGGTGTCCACAATTGGTCCGAATATCTGGGGCGATCACATGATGGGCACGCCTGAGGTTTATTCTTACATTGCACATCCATTTACCGGATATACACATAGGATGGATTTTTGGCAGAGACTCAACAATTTCCTCATTATCGTCTTGCAGAAATTATTCTATAATTTGTACTACATACCTGAACAAGATGCCTTGATGCATAAATATCTTCCTGATGTTCCGAGTCTACGCGAGATCATGGCCGACACGAGACTGCATTTATACAATTCAGATATCGCGTTTGGAACTCCCAAATTACTGCTCCCAAACATGGTTGAGATCGGGGGATTCCACATACAACCCCCGAAGAAATTACCAAAAGATTTGCAAGAATATCTTGACTCTAGTAAAGAAGGGGTGATCTATTTCAGCATGGGTGGGAATTTGAAGAGCAAGGATATGGCCGAAACCACCAAAAACGATTTACTGAAGGTGTTTGCAAAACTCAAGATGAATGTGCTGTGGAAGTTTGAAGATGATCTACCAGGAAAGCCGAAAAACGTCGAGATAAGGAAATGGTTACCGCAATCTGATCTTCTGGGTAAAAAAAAAGCTTTTATTACAGTTTGATGAATACATAAAATTATTTGCTTTCCAACAGCTCATCCAAACGTAATCCTTTTCATAACCCATGGAGGTCTTCTAAGTACTATGGAAAGCTTATACCACGGCGTCCCAGTAATTGGCATCCCAGTATTTGGTGATCAAGGCTTAAATATGAAACAAGCAGTCGCTTAAGGTTACGGTATTGAGGTACCCTATAACCAACTGAATGAGAATACTTTGTCAAAGGCTTTGGATGCTATGTTCTCCAATTCTACGTAATAATTTAACCATTTTAGCAATATTCTCTTTAACTTATTCCTCATGTGTAGATACAAAGAAAACGCTTTAAGAATTTCCTCTCTCATCAAAGACAAGCAAGTTCAACAAACTGATAAAGCTACCTACTGGATTGAGTATGTCATACGCCACAAGGGGGCGACGCATTTGAAGACACCAGCACATTATCTCAATTGGTTCCAGTATTATTCTCTGGATGTAATCGTCTGTTTACTGCTACTAATATTGGTGGCGTTGAAGATAACTTGTGTAATCTTTAGGAAATTATTTTGTAGGAAGAAAACGCAAAAACAAAAGCTAAATTAAATACTAAATATATATTTTTATACTGCAAATAAGAGAAAAGTAAAGTTTTCTAGATTTAGTTTTCTTTCCTTTTTAATTTTCCTTCTACAGGTAATCGTGTGATAATTTTATAGAAGATCACGAATAAGGTCAAAGTGACAGGTGTCAAAAATAAAACATCTAGATTAGGCAATACTTCACGCAGTGGCGGCTCGTGAGTAATTTGCCAGGTGAGGCGATTGCAGCAGCTTAAAAATTTTGACACAAACAAAAGTTGAATAGATTTCCACGTCAACCGTTGAGGTACTATTCTAGAACGCGTTGACTTTTTTGTTTGGAGTCATCGCATCGCAATAGCCCTACAAACCAAATTTAAATTCATTTTTTATATATCAAATTTATACGTCTCTCTTCAAGTTAGCAAATCTAATTAATAATGTCTTCATAAAATTGACTGTTTTACTAAAATTAGATATTAATTCTTTTTCATTGATAATTTAGCTAACACCGTTAAGTCTGTCGTTGAGAGATTGTATTTCTAAAGATTACGTCTTTATACGTTTTTAAACAAGAAAAATTCTTTCAGTTGATACTTGTGGCAGGAATTAGTTCAAAATTAAACTGAAAAGCTTGTACTTTCTGGAAAATGTCTTTATATTCTACATAAATTAGTTTCAAATGTTTTATCTACATCCATATTACGAACCTGTTCATCCAATACAAATTGAAAGTTCGTTAACCAACCTGTCTTTATCAAATATGTTGGGATATACTTCAAATAGCAATTGAGTTGCTTTCTTGGGAAAATTTTTAGAATATTCAGAATACTTTGAAGTATCAACAAGACTAAAATTCTAATTACTTAAATTAGCCAACGAGTATTTAATTGTAAAATACGCAATCAATAATTTCATAAAATAAAAGTTTGTATTTTTAAAAATTTTCTTCATCGCAATGGTACCCCGTTGGTTGGAAATTCAGTTAAGTTTTTCAAATGTTAAAATCTCTGAAAATTTTATTTCATCTGAAGTTCTTTATACGCAAAGGATGCAATATCAATTTGTTCTGACAATATTTAATATTTTAACATTTCTTTTGCAAAATTTGGATAAAAGATCGGTGCAAGCAAAATTTCACGATATATGAAAGTCAAATTGCAAATTCAGAATCATTAAATTGCTTGAGAAACCTTTTGCTGCATAGATGGATTCCGAACCGAATCAGGACTCTCCACAATAGTTTGAAAAACTAAAATTAATTATTCCACTCTTCGGCTTACTAAATTCAAAATTTTCGATCGCGTGTACCAACGAGTTTCAGCAGCTTGAAGGTATCCTTTTACCGATTATTTGATCTAATACTGCCGTTACGCTTGGCGGAATGATGAAAAAAAGATGAAATGTCAGTCAGGGTGGCAAAAATATTCTAACATTGATTGATAGTACGAGACCTGTTTGTAAGACGAAG